>PVKS010019066.1:0-39025 GCA_004027875.1 Aplodontia rufa
GGTTTGAACTCGTGTACTGGTGCACGCCAGGCAAGCGCTGTAACCACCGAGCCACCGCTCCAGCCCATAGGTGCTTTGTGCTTTATTTTTCTTAGCCATTTTCACACTGTCTTAAAGAGGCAGTTCTTGAACAATTATTTCCACTTTGCCCCAGTGGCAGACATAGTTACTATATTAAAAAGCACCACAGAAACCATGTGTCAATTTTAGCCTCTCTTTATTAGGAAATGTTCCCAAAGATAAATATTGTGGGCCTTAGAGCACAGCCATTTTCCCACTTGAAAAACTGCAGCTTCAATCCATGTTCCATCTGGGCTATTTTTGAACAGAAATCGAGAGACACATTTCAATGTGAAATCAATTCTAAATAGAGACAGAATCAGCCATCAGGGTGCTGCACTGAATGTCACAACTGTGAGCCGAACAGTTCGTTACGTCCTGGAAAATCATCCAAACTTTACAGATGAAACCATCCCTCAACAGAAACTATTCTCCACACAAGGAGAGCTCAGAATCACTTAAAGTGATGGACAAGAGGAATGGAAGGAACAGAAATAACTTTTTGCAGTTTCTCTACCTTCCTACTTATTAAGATGCATGAACAATTAAATAAGTGCCATTTACATATTGACAGAAAATCAGAGTAGTTTTCTCCCAAGCTTTAGTCCTCAAAAGAATAACCTGAATCCTTTATTTTATTTTTACTGTTCATTTTAACATAATTTTCCTGTAATTAAAATACTGACAGGGAAAATAATTTATTGCTAAATAGGGACTATTAGAGATCTATTTAAATAGTTTTTTGACAAACAAGTCCTTAACTGATGACCTGGAGGACACAGTGTCTCACCTCTTGATCTAATTTAGAAGCAGCATCACAAGGGTAGAGCAGTGGCTCAGCAGTTACAGTGCTTGCCTGGCATGCCCAAATACTTGGGTTCAAACCCCAGCACCACATACACAACAATGTGTCAGAGCAACGAAAGCCACATGAAAAAATAAAGTTGATTCTATCTTTCCCTCTCTCTCACTGTTCCAATCAATCTATCAATCAATCAATAAATACAACATCACAGAAATATTCTTTGCTCAGTTTTCAGCTCCTTAGACCTGGCCCAAATCAAAGGTATTTTAATTGGCTGCTGTCTCAACCTGTACAGTTCTTCAGATTTGGTGCAGAAATTTTGCTTTGGGTCTTAATTAGGAGCCAGCATGTATGTACAAACATCATCCCTTAAATATTTCTTTTAAATTTATTTTCAATGAAGAAGGCATAATTTGAAATGGAAATGGGATTTTCGAGGCTATATAATTCAAGAATGCTAGTGAGCCCATGATGCCAGCTCCATTTATATTAAATAATTTTTATATAGCAGAAAATGAGTTGCCTTTTCTCCCTATAAAATTGAGCTTTTTCATGAGCTGATGATGTTGGAGGTGACTGGAGACAAGTGCATTTGAAGACCATATGCTCTCGTGTAGCCTTTCTTGGAATAATTTTGCATATTCTTTGACCCAGGAATTTTAATTCTAGAATTTCTCCTAATGAAATAATCATAAAAATTCACAAAGTATTATATGTGATGAATAAATTATGTTCATTGTAGCACTGTTCATAATAATGAAAAATTGGAAACCATGCAAATGTCCATAATAAAATAATTGGTTCCATAAATTTCAGATGCTGGGAAGCTAGAGCCATGAAAAATGATGATGTAAATCTACATTTATTTCAATACAAAGAGGGTAGCAGTCTCACAATGTCCACATTATTTAACCCAATGGTCAATTTTTACATGAATTAGACCCAGTTCTAATTCCTTGGCCTTCTCTGAGGGGTTACAGGTTGTCATGTCTTCTGGCTTTTCCCAGCCCTATGGTTGCTTCCTTCTCCTGTTGGGGTACCCTTGCTCCTCTTCTCTGTTCATGATCACTCCTCCAGCAAACTCCTTAAGAAACATGTGTTTGGAGCATATAAATTAGGGCAATTCTCAGACCCATATGTCCAGCCAAGCCTTCCCTCTCACACTGCAGATCCATTTTCCCAACTCTACTCAGCACTCCCCTAAATGGAATTCCTAGTCTTCACCCAGCAATGGGCATAACCTCTTATCTAAAGTCAGCTACACTCTTCTTTCAAGCATCCTCGACATATCACACCCTCCATTCAGTATCCATAAAACGCAGTGGCTCCTTCTTCATTCCACTACTATCTAGGCCTCAACCACAATCAAATCTCACCCAGCTTACTGCGGTGGCTCTTAACTGGTCTGTTTCAACCCTTGCCCACCTCTCCCCCCATCTGTTCAATACAGCAGCTATGTTTGAGCATGTAAGTCTGATCCTATTACTCCTCTGTCTGATGTCTACAGTGAGTCTCCAGTTCACTTAGTGTAAAAATCCACATGATTATACGGCCTGTTCCATTGCTCTTTCTGGTCAGCAGAGACCCTCTTGGTATTCTTTGAATGAACAAGGCATGTGAGAAGGGGCTTTGAACTCAGTTTGCATTTTAGCTCAATGACTACTATATCCCCAGCCTACAAATTGAAGTCATCTTGCCTGTCTCCCTCACAGGATAAAGGCGGAAGTGCTTTTGAATCCAACAACTTTCTGTAAGAACAAGTTATTATTATTTTCAATTCTGACCTCTAAGACGTGTCTTCCTTTGCTGGATGATTTGTTATTTCTAGTCCTCTGTTCACATATGATCAGTTCAGACAACATCTAGTATGTGGCTTGTTTTATGCCAGGTCCTCTGGGGATATGACAGCAACCAGGTCATGGGCTCTCAAAGAATTTGCCTTCTAGATGTGGGAAATGGGCCTCTTAAGAACAGTGCATAAGGGACTGGAATGGTGGCTCAGTGGTTATAGCGCTTGCCCAGCATGCATGAGTTCGCGAGTTCAAGTCCCAGCACCACGTACACAACAAAGTCTTGGAGTAGGAAAGCCACATAAAAAACTAAATAAAATTGTTTCTCTCTCTCTCTCTCTCTCACTGTCCCACTCTCTTAAAAGAAAGTACATAAAATACTGCAGGTGCTCTGATAAAAACAAAGTCTATATGAAGTACAGTGGGGAATAATGGAATAATGTCGAATTCCCCCAAGATTAACTAGGAAATAAGAAACCAAGGAGTTATGTAAAGTGTTATGGTGGGCTGGAGCAGTGGCTCAGCGGTTACAACACTTGCCTGGCATGCACAAAGACACAGGTTCGAATCCCAGCACCACTTACACAATTAAGTGTTGCAGCAATGAAAACCACATGAAAAACTAAATAAAGTTGATTCTCTCTGTCTCACTTTCCCTCTCTCTTTTCAAAAAAAGTTTTATAGTGCTGATATTGTATTGAATCTTAAACGACGATAAGTAGGGGCTGGAGCGTTGGCTCAGCGGTTTCGGTGCTTGCCTGGCAAGCACGAGGACGTGGGTTCAAACCCCAGCACCACATACACAACTGAGTGTTGGAGCAACTAAGGCCATCTGAAAAAACTAAATAAAGTTGTTTCTTTCTGTCCCTCTCTCTTTAAAAAAAAAAAAAAAGATGGTAAGTAGAGTTAGGTAAACAGGTGGTGGAAGGACAAATTTCCCTGACCACACCCATCTCGTACTCTGAAAGCAAACCCTGTATCTATGACAACTGTAATTAATTCTTTTGTGGGGGGGAGTGATTATTTCTTCAGATTTTGTCTCAGCCACCAAATTTAACTACCCAAAAGGACTTTGTTCTTATTCATTTATGTACCCAAGAGTTCAGCACAGTGTTTGGCCCAAGGGAAGGGAAGGGAGGAAGGAGGGAGGGGAATGGTAAAGGGAGGGTTGCAGGGAACTGTGCCGTGGTTAAAAGCACAGATTTGGGAGTCAGTTGACCCTGGTTGGAGTCTAGGCTTTACCACTTAACAGTTGTTTGACTTAGAAAAAGTTTTTTAATCTTTGTTCATTTATCTCTAAAAAGAAGATACTAGAAGTTGCTTTTGCATAGAGTTCTTGAGGATTTCATGAGATAGTCCTTGGAAAGGGCTTAGCACATGTTTGAGCACTAATCCCATCTTCCAAGGTTCCAGCCACCTTAGGCCAAATTACAAGGATACTCTTCAACAAAATTGGGATCTTTCTGTCTCAACAGTTCAAACATTTAAGCATCAGAGAAACTTAGGTTTTTGTTTTGTTTACTTTGTTTTGCCATTAAGGAGGTAGATAAATAGGTAAATATAAATAGAATATGTATTTAATTTTAATGGCTGCCTTTGACTTCCAAAAAATTTTTTTAAAATGAAACAAGACAATTTGACTCCTACGATTGAGTACCTGGATTACTGTTACCATTAGCATCATCTAGGCAGCAACCTTCTTCATCCTAATTACTCAATTTTAAGTCACTTGTATTTCAGGCTTGTCCTTGGCTATCTTTCTGACCCAATCGAGGATATTCAGGATCCAGTGAGTGACAAATTCTTCAAGGAGGTGTGGGTTTCAACAGCAGCTCGAAATGCTACAATTTATGATAAGGTGAGCTTTACCTATTTCTCCCACTGCCCCCACATTTTTTTCCACTGACTCTCATCACAAAACACATTATTATTTTTGCATTTCATTTATATACAATATTCTTTTTTTTAAAAGAGAGAGAGACAGAAAGAATCAATTTTTATTGAGTTTTTTCACGTGGCCTTCGTTACTCCGAAATTAGTTGTGCATATAGGTGCTGGGGTTTGAACCCATGTACTTGCGCATGCCAGGCAAGCTCCGTAACCACCGAGCCACCGCTCCAGCCCATAGAATTTTCTTAATGAGTATAAAAGAACCAAAATACATCCAGGTTATAAAAGTACTTCTTTGTGAACACTGAAAAGCAAAGATCAAAAAGCATCATGGGGATTGGAGTGGTGGCTCATCGGTTACTGCGCTTGCCTGGCATGCACAAGTATGTGGGTTCGAACCCTAGCACCATGCATACAACAAAATGTCAGAGCAAAGAAAGCCACATGAAAGACTAAGTAAAATTGATTCTCTCTCACTGTCCCTCTCCCTCTTTAAAAAAAAAAAAAAAAGCATCATGGGCTGGGTGCAGTGTCACATGCCCCTGTAACTCCAGCTATTTGGGAGGCTGTACAGCAGGAGGATCAAAAGTTCAAAGCCAATGTCAGCAATTTAGCAAGGCTTTAGGCAACTTAGTGAGACCCTGTCTCAAGAGAAAAAAGGGCTGGGGATGTGGTTCAGTGATTAAGCACGCTTGGGTTCAATGCCCAGTACAAAAAAAAAAAAAATTCACCATGGATGATAGTTTAGAAGAGGCTTCATTGTCATCCTGTCCTCTTATTTGATGCAGGAATCTCATCATAGAGCATCCTTGGTACATGGTTACCCTGCCTTTGAACATGTTCAGTGACAGGAGAGAGACAGCTGGGATCCAAAAATGAGTCAGACCTGGGTTCAACCCAGCTCACTGAGTGGCTGGTGACTATGTAGAGTGACTTGGCTTTCTGGGCCTTTTTTACGTGTCTATGAATTGGGAGAGATATTCATCAGAATAGTATGAGGATAAAAAAGGTTCTTTTAAATGTATTTAGCACACAGTGCATAGTACACAGTAGCCATCCTGATGGTGAAGGTGTTTAAATACGACATGTCCATTTTGGACAGCTCTCATTTTCAGCTCGCATTTATGCTCCATTGGATGCATAGCAAATTCATCTCCTGGCAAGTTCTATCCATCAGTTACGATAAAGAATATGCAAGAATTAAGTGTAGTTTAATGGTGGAACAGGTTACCTTGTGAAGTTGCTTGCTTCCGGTCATAGAACAACATTCAAGCTGAGATTCACAGATCATTTATGAGAAGCTGGGAAAGAACATGTTCTGCTTCATGGCTTCCTGGGTCCCAGTAGTGGAGACTTTGTCTTTCTTCATGAAACATGAGGAGAATCTATATTGCCTTATTTTATACTGAGGATTCAGGACCATAAGCAAATAGGTCATGTCCTGGGAGTCTTTTAAAATACAATTTTACAAATTCAGAGCCCAGCCTTATTTGGTCCCTGGACTGGGGAGAAAATAGTGATAAAAGATACTTTGGGGACAATAGAATAAATCTGAACATGGACCCTATCTTAAAATGACATTATGGAATTCATTTTCTTTGGCACAAGAATGATACTATGGTTATATAGCCTTTTTCAGAAGAAGCACATGCTGAAATATGCAGGGAAAAAGTGTTATGAAATCTTAAACTCATGTTCAGTAAGCAAAGTTTTATATGTTAGCTGATAACACCGAGTAAAGGTAAGAACTCTTTCAAAATGAGAAGTTAGAGAATATGTAATAATGTAAGTTTCCTCTTAGACCAGAACCTCCAGTGGAATGCAGGGATGATTATTATCTGAAAAATTAACCTCAGCATGGGGTGACATCTGTGAAATTCCTCACCACTAGCTTGCCTTTATCCTGTAGTTAATGACCTATATAGATGAGAGGTAAGGATTTTCTTAATTGAAGCAAGTCTAGCAGTCACTTTGTACCAAACAATAATAGTAAGCCTTAAGTCTGTACTTTGACATAAAACTCATGTGTTTCAGCTGGGCACAGTGGCACATGCCTGTAATCCCAGTGGCTCGGTAAGCTGAGGCAGAAGGATCACAGTTCAAAGCCAGTCTCAGCCAACTTAGTGAGGTCCGAAGCAACTTAGGGAGACCCTGTCTCAAAAATAAATAAACAAATAAAAATAAAAATGTAACTTAAAAAAAAAACTGTGGAGCTCGAGCAGTGGTTCAGCAGTTGGACTGATTGTCTGGCATATGCAAGGATCCAGATTTGAACCCAGCACTACATACACAACTGTCAGAGAAACAAGGGCTAGATGGAAAATTAAATAAAATGGATTCTCTCTCTCTCTTTCTCATACTCTCCCTCTCTCTTTGAAAAAAAAAACAAAAACTTTATGCGTTTCATAAAGAATTTGCCTGTTGGAATGCATATTTCTCATAAAGGGCTGCACTTTTAAGCCTATCACTTCATTTCCAATTCATGTTTTACTCAGGTCTTCCGGTGCCTTCCCAATGATGAAGTACATAATTTAATTCAGCTGAGAGACTTTATCAACAAGCCCATATTAGCAAAGGAAGATCCCGTTCGAGCTGAGGAAGAACTGAAAAAGATCCGTGGGTTCTTGGTGCAGTTCCCCTTTTATTTCTTGTCTGAAGAAAGCCTACTGCCATCTGTTGGAACCAAAGAAGCCATAGTACCCACGGAGGTTTGGACTTAAGAGATGTGCTCCTTTGCAACCAAGGACTTCCACCTGAAGACCCCACTGTATACAGTGACTTCCTAGGCAAATCAGAGCCAAATCCAGACCTTGTGCACACTTGTGTGCAACTCATGGACCCTTTGAAATGGCCAGGAGGGGCTGTGGTCATACTGATACAAGGACACTGAAGGTCAGCAAGGCTTTGCAGTTCCTCCAGCCTGTCCTCGTGAAAGGAGGCTGCTGCTTGCAGGTAGCATGCACTCAACAACTTAAAACGCATAAACAGACTCTGTGATATACACCCAAGTCCATTTCCTTTGCTAACAAGAATTTACCTGCACTATGATGTAGTTTACTCAACATCTGCCTTTTTCTTCCCTGATCTTCATTTATATGTCCAGTGTCTGCAGGACTCACCTCCTCTTGTAGTCCATACAGCACTGTTGGAAATATTTTTTATTGCTGGAAGATGTTATGGAGCTGCTTCAAGATTCCTCAAGGTTACATGGGCTGCCCTTGCCCATATGGTCCTGAAGAGTGGTCATTATTCCTTTTCTGTCACTGTAGGGACAGAACAGACTTTAATCTACAGAGCAGCCTGTGTCAGATACTTCTGATGGCATTGGCAATATATCTTGACATCACAGAGGAACAGGAAGGAATTAAATTCTAATATTGAAGAAGAGTTTTCACTTTGTGCCCAAAGACACTACAAAGATGTGTCCTTGTGATAGAGCCCACCTGATCAAATTTGGAAGTGGGTAGGATATTTGATTACACAGCACCCAGATAAAAGAGTACACAGCCTTCAGAAGCCTCCAGGATGTCAGTGGGAATCTGATCCAGATAAGAAAAGAGGATCCCCTTGTAGTCCTGTAAAATTTCCTGTCATCCTTAGCCACTGGATTGATTGAAATTTGAATTTCTCTGTTTCATAATCAAACCAAGAGAATCAAAGTCTTCATAACTCCCACCAAGTTAATAAGTATGAATCTAACCTTATTTGACATTCAGCTTTCCCACTGTGTTATCTTCCTTAGGAAAAAATAATTAATTATAAAATATGTGCTACTTTGCTTGCATTATTAAATATGCATTAACATTCCACAGGGGCTTCTGAAGAAGTTAGGATACTTTCTAATTCATATTGTCCTAGTCTGTGAATTGTTCTGGAAACCCATGTTCCCCTTCAGGTGTTCTAGTACCCTTTGGGAGACCAAAGATCTGATTTTTCTGAGCAGAAGTACTCTTACAGCCGGAAGAGCTAAGGTGGTTCCCAAGAGGGCTGTGACCATTGAACACAGTGTAGGTGCAGCTACTATACACATTGATGGATTTCAGGGACAGAAATCCCTTGGGGTTGTTCTTCCAAGTGAACACCAAGTCCCTGTTTTCATGAGCTAATGGTCCAGTCAAAAAGATTACACAGGACCACAAAGTCAGTGATATGGGTTAGCAGAAGAAAGAGAATCACACCCAAGAGAGGATTTTACAGCAAGAGAATATTTCCCAAGTGAGGTGGGATTTTATCACCATCAGTGGAATTAAATACCTTTTTATGAATAAAGAACTTATTTCTCATGGCAAAAGTTGATAAAATGACTTCATTCTATAGCCATTGTATATAAGACATTTTATATTGATGGAAGAGGCTAGACTGGTATTGGAAGTGTTGATGATATACCTAAGAATTTTTTAAAACTATTTTTTAAACTTTAGAACAGTTGACAAACTGAATTTTGATTTTGTGCAAGATGGTCTTATAAAACCATGGAAAATAAAAGGGCCTGAAAGGGCTCTTTTCCTTAATAAGCCATTTAATCCAAATCCTCCCCATTTTCTAGATGAGGAAACTGATGCTCAGGTTGAATGAAGGACTGGCTTAAGCCACCCGGTATATAGATGGTGGAACTACGTTCTGTTCTTGGCCCCTCTTTACTTCATCAGTACCCAAAAGTGAGGATATGCAGTAAACAGCTTTCAGCCGAATTGAACACTGTGATATTACATATTCATGTGTTTGTCTCTGCCTACTAGAATGGAAGCTCTGCAGGGCAAGGATGTCACTGTATATTGTTCATAGTATGTCCTCAGCCTTGAATGGTGCCAGGCGCGTAGAAGATGTCAATCAATGCTTATGGACTGAACAAATGACATAAAGGAGAGAGCTAATGAGATAAAGAAATTACTGAGCCTTGGGCAAGAAATCACTACTGGTTTCTATGCCTCTACTCAGAGGCAACAAGAGTTCCTTGGAGGAATCGTATGGAAAATTCAGTGCAATATTTGTCTCTTTTGCAATAGCAGTTTACATAGTGCAGCATTCTGCAAAGATTGCATGGACTGTGGGCATGAGATGTACTGTATGAACTAATTACCTGTCATTCTCTGATACCATTACTAATTGTTAGAATTTAAGATAATTTATCTTAACATTGCAATGTCTGACAAAACTTTAAAGTGCAAATAATTTAAAGCCTTGAAAAGCTATTATGATTCATTTCAAATTGATTAAACTCTTTTGAAATGCCTATAAATGCCATATCTGACACCCTGCTAATCTCTGGGATGATTTTTTTCTGTTTTCGGGGAAAAAATGTCTATTTTTATAAGAAACAAAAGGTAGAAAGTGGTCATGGCTCATCGAAGCTATTTGGATTGGCCACGCTCTGCTGCTGGAGGAGACCTTCTCACTGCAAGTCTCAGCAGACATTTGTGCTCCATCAAGTGTCCAGCTGTCACTCGCCCTTCAGTGAGTGAGCCGTCATGTATTACCAAGGGGCATGGAGAGCTGATCATTAGATAATTGTGTCGCATATAAAACAAAATACTCATTTTCAAAGCATCTTTAAGAGAAAATGTCATAGGTACTCAAACTGTGGACAATTCATTTCTTACATAAGAACTTGGGAAATGATATCATGAATTAGTCTTTTAGATGACAACCACAAACAGGAGGTCATTTTGCATATGTGAGACTAGGAAGAATAGGGTTTATGTATATATAATAAAGAATGCATGCTTCTTCCTCCAACTCATCATTTCCTGTTCTTTCAACTTATATCTCTAAGCAGAGCACTTCCTTATTATGTAAAAACTATTTTAGAGGGCAAGAAAGAATTTTCTGGAAAAATAAACAGAATCAGACTTTGCATTAGTCTGCTCAGGCTACCATAACAAGATGCCATAGTCTGAGTGGCTTCAATGACAGAAACTAATTTTTTCCTAGTTCTGGAGGATCTAGGATCACAATACCTGGCGTGTTCACTTTCTAGCGTGGCTGTCTTCCTGGCTTGTAGAAAGCCATCTTCTCACTGTGTGACCCCTTTGTGTGAGCAGAGGAGGCAGAACAAGCTCTTTGGTCTCTTCTTGCAAGGGCACGACTCCATCACGAGGCCCCCATCCTCAGCGCCTCTTCTGGGTAATTACCTCCCAAAGGTCCCATCTCCAGACATCGTCGGGGAGGAGAATACAAACGTCCAGTCTGTGACAAGCCTAAGTTTAACTCAGAAGTGACTGCCATTTTTTTTTCTTTTTAACACGTCATCATTCTTTTTAGCTTCCCTGATCTTACATGGCATTTGTACGCCTGTCACTTCTGTAGCAGGGATAAAGAAGGCCCTTCATGTTCCCCCATCCTTCTCCACCCTCTCTTGTATAAAATGAGTGAAAACTAAAGGGTTTTAAGTGTGTCCAGGAATATATTTTCATTTCCTTAGAAGACTGTCTCAGGTCAATTACTCCTGGCAGTTTTGAGATCTGAAACAAGTTTAACCAGGCCTAGGCCTTAAAAAGTTCTTGAATCTAGAAATCTGATAGGAAGGAATTCATCAGCATCTGTCAGTAAAATCAATGTAGAAAAATCAATGGATCTGTTTTACTTTTGAAGAGGGGCAAGTACTATGTAATATAATTACTAATGGCAATTTAATTCACATTTGAGATATTCCTGACCTTCACTTGAGATTAGAAGGATTAATTAAAGGATTCAAAGTTTTTATGGCTTAGCTGGACATGGTGGTACATACCTATAATCCCAGTGATTCTGGAGGCTGACGCAGAAGGATTGCAAGTTTGAGGCCAGCCTAGAAAACTTAGGAAGATCCTGTCTTAAAAAGGATTGGTTGTAGCTCAATGGTAGATCACCCATGGGTTCAATATCAACTACTAAAACACACAAATTTGAGTTTCATTGGCTTTTTAATTTTTCCTTTATACCATTTATGATTTTTGAAGTTAAAAAGTAATCAAACATTGGATAAGTGAAAACTTATTGCAATAATCATTTTAAAGTTTAAAATTTCTACGTTCAAGCAAAAAAGTAGCCTTAATTACCTTTCCCTTTTCCCAGAAACAATAATTCTTCACTTTATTCTGTATAAATGCATTAAGGGTCATCATGCCTCTTCTTGACTCTGGGAAATGTAACATCATCTAATGTATATCCCACTTGGATTATTCACATAAAATGGATGGAGTCAAGTACTCATACTCTCCACTTTAAAATTTCATATCAGGGCTGGAGCAGTGGTTACAGCATGTGCCTGGCATTCACGAGGACCTGGGTTCAAACCCCAGCACCACATACACAGATGAGTGTTGGAGAAACAAAGGTAAGATAAATAACTAAAATTGATTCTCTCCCTCCTCTCTGTAAAAGAAAATTCATATCAAAGTATTGTAGTCAGAGCATACTATGGCACAAAAAGCAAATATAGAGTGGTGGACATCCATTCAGAATATTCGGATTATTTTCAGAGAGAACTGGGGTCGTGGTCTCTCTACTGTGTGGTTTGGCAAATTAAGGTTGGTATCTTGGTTTTATAAATAAAGTTTTATTGGAATATAGCCACACCTACTCACTTAATATGCCTTCTTGACTGTGTATCTCACAAACCTTAAAATTTTACCATCTTTAAGAAAAAACTCACCAATCCTTCTGGAGACTATCTGGACAGAGCATCTCAACCCAATAAATTTAGGGGAGTTTTAATTTTCTCCATCACCAGGACTGTTAAGTCTCACTATCCCAGGGCCCGAAATTCTACAATGTGTTTATCCTAAGAACACAGCCAAGTCCTTTTGGGAATGCAAATCACATGGGTTTTGGTTCTGGAAAGAAATGTGGTCAGCTCCAGCAGGCTTCTCCAGCTGAGTATTCACAAAAGCACATGGTTGGAAATGTTTTTAAAGTGCTACATAAAAGATGGAGAGGCCTGAGTGTTTGTATTCAGAATGAGAACTGTGATATCGAGAAACTGTTTCCCTGAGCGTTCCTTCTGTGAAGTGCTAGAATGACACATGCATCCTGTCTTTGCCTCACAATCTCTACTTCCTCCACCTGGTCCTTTGCCTGCTTTCTTTCAGATATCAGTATTCATTAGTTGAACAATTAATATTGTGAAGTCACTAGTGTTCCTATAGTGGAAAATGATTCCTCATCCTGCATGTGGGGTTTTTAGAGTCACTGTGCTGTATGTCTGAGATGGAGACAGAAATGGGTGCCTCAGGCATCCTCTTACGAACAGGGGTGAGGACTCCCATGAAGGTCAGTTACAATGTCATGGCATTCTCCACCACCCAAAGGCTCCTTCCACAGTAGAAGTGCAATGAATAGTAGTGACTACACCAGTTTCTTCTCAAAGACCAATGTGGTGTTCAGTATGCACACACTGAACAGGGCGCACTTACACTGCTGAGGGTGCTTCAGTGAACATGTGAGACCAAGTTTCCTGGGGACTCCCAGGGAAGGCTTCCAGGTTACCTTCATGGGGCTCACACAGTGCAAATAGACAGTGCAAAGATATTTCTGTTCTCAAAAGTGTCTGAAATAAGATGCAATTGGATGCAAGTCTTGAAGAACAGCAAGATTCTTACTCTGAAGACACCAGAATAAGAACTAGGGAACAATCTACCACTGACAATAACAACAACAAAAAGCTAATATTAGTGGCCTGGTTGGCCAGTCTCTTCTGAGTACTTTACATTTGAGTTCATTCTGTAGTTCAATAGTGGGTGCTCTGCAGCTGAGGAACCAAACATGCTCTAGTGCTCTCAACACAGCAGTGGAGTCAGACTGTCCTTTATTTCCTTTCAATCCCCTGGAGCCTCCCATTCAGCTGCCAGATCATGGAATGTGGGTGTGGAAGTAACCAGCAAGTCCCAGTGGGATGAGCATGGGCTTCAACCCTAAAGTGAGCTCACTGCAGGCTCAGCCCTGCTACCTGCTGCCAGTGGGACCTCCTCAAGGTGAACCTCTCTGAGGCCTTCAAATGCCTAGTAATGAGGCCCTGGGAAACCTAGGTCAAAGTGTGATGCCTGGCACATGATAGGTGCTTTCTATCAAACCAGTGCCGGCTCCAGCAGCTACTTTTCATTTTTTCTCCACAAGCAAGTGGGGACACCTTAGTGGAGGAGGTCACACACACCCCAGATGCACCCTAGTATGGACTTTTCACACTTCCAGAAAGCAATTGTTACGATTTGAATATCCTTTCCAAAACTCATGTAGACATTTGATTTCCACTGTACCAATATTAAGAGGTGGGACTTTAAGAGGAGATTAGGTTACCAGGTCTCTGCTGTCTTGAATGGATTGGTTCTATTGTGTGGTTGTGGTTAAGTTCTTGCAGGAGTGCATTCCTGATAAGCACTTGAGTCTGATTTTCTTGTCTTTTCTCTAGTATGCTCTCTTGCCCTTCCACCATGTTCTCAGGCAGCATGGAGGCCCTTGCCAGATTCTGGTACCATGCTCTTGGATCTTCCAACCTCTGGAATTATGAGCCAAATAAATTTCTATTGTTGACAAATTACCCAATCTGTGGTATTCTATTTCTAGCAGCAGAAAAATGGAATAAGCCAGCAATCAAATAATAGTCTCATATTCAATCCCAGGTGAAGGTTCTAAGCTGGAAGGAAGGCAGAAGATACTAAATATTTTTATGTAAATTTCTATTGTGCATTCATTGTTGGTTTCTTATGTCAGAAAAATTAACCAAAAGTCTAACCTGATGCCTCACAGGCCAAAGAGAGAGTATGAATTTCTAAAATTCCTTTCCACATTTCTTTGGAAAATAGGAATTTCTGTTACTTTCAATTTTGTTATCTGTTACAAAGTTTGTAAGCTTGAGATCCCCAGGCTACATCTAGCTCACAGGCATGTTTGGTTGGACACACAGTGATGATTAACATTGAGAATTAGATGCCAAATATGAAAATGGGAGATTTCACTTTAAATTTTGATTTTCTCAGTTTTGTGAAAATTCAGAATATCTAGGAACAGTGGGTTGCATGCATCAATTCCTTTTGGAATTGATGAACAGCTGTCCCCTTTGCAGGAGCATGTGCTGTCCGGGTCACCATTCTCTTTTGGGGCTGGGCTTGTGACTTCTTTGGTCAATAGAATGTGGCAGCACTGATGTTGTACAACTTTTAAACCTAGGCCCCAAGAGCACTATGGCTTCCACATTTATCTTTTTGCATGCTCCCACCACATGAGAATGGGCGACCGTATAGAAGACCATGCAACAGCCAGCAGCAATTGTCAGCTGCAGGAGCAAGGCTATGCTAGGTCATCCGGACCCTGTCACACTGCCAAGGAAACCAGCCAAAGAACTACTCAGCTGAGCTCAGCCCAGATTGCTGACCCACAGAATTATGAGCAAATAAAATTGTCATTGTCTTTAGAAACTAAGTTTTGGAATGGCTTGTCACACAGGTTTCCCAGCAGTAGATCATTGATAGAGTTAAGCTGCTTCAGGGCGTTCTGCTTTCCCTTTTGCATATTCCAGTTCCTTTCTGACTTTCTGTCAACTGGCTTCTAGCCACTCCACCTAAACTGACCTTCAGATGTTTTTATACTTTTTATTAATATATTGCATGCTTTCAAAAGTCTATGTTATAAGTATACAGCTTGAGAAATTTTCACACACTTAATGAATACATACAATCAGTACCCAAACCAAGAGAGAGAGAGAAAACCTGCCCTTCCCCTTCCAGTTATTACCCACTCCCTACAGGGCAGTCAATTTCATGACTTCTTGCACCATGGATTAACTTTGAGCTTTTTGTACCTGACTTTTTCAGTAAGGACACATTCAGTCTTTATCTCACTAGACTTCCCTGAAGCTTCCCATCCAGGGCACTGGTCACATTTTAGAATCTACATGGGCTCCCCTTTCTTTATTTCACCATTTTAGGTTCTGACTTGAGTTCCCATTTCTCTCTACATAATGCCCAGGCAATCCTAATGACTCCCAGGGCTTCTCTGCCATCTGTATACCAACGTACAGCCCAGATCTCTCTTTTAAGCTCCAGATACATATCTGGGCTTAAACATCTCCATCTGTTTTTCTTATGTGCAACTCAGCAACATAGCCTATCCAACGTGGCAGCCATAGCCAACACTGTCTTCCAGCCCCCAACCAGGTATTCTTACAATGCTCCTTCTTTTGTTCTCCATGTTAGGAAACAGTCCCGTAGTACACCAACTACCAAATGAAAAATAATTGTTGTCCTTGATTCCTCCTTCTCTTACCCTCTTCATCTAATCAGACATCAAGTTGTCCATTCCATTGTTTAAATGTCTACCAGGGGGCTGGGATGTAGCTCAGTGGCAAAGCGCTTGCACAGCATTCGCAACGTCCTGGGTTCGACCCCCAGTTCCAAAAAAAAAAAACAAATAATAAATGTCTACCAGGTCCTTCCTCCTATCCCTCTCACCCATCCCACCCAATGCCACTTCCTCCTTCATCTTGTTCAGGATCACCTCATCTGGATTAACTACTCTGTCAAGTTTGGCCCCTTCCAAAATCATTCATTGCCTTTGGAGACAATTTTTTAAATGCAAATTGGGTCATGTCTCTCCAGCTTAAATTCCCTTTAAGAAACTATTTTTCAGGATAAAGTCCTAATAAGGTTTTACGAGGCTCCTTATAGTCTGGTCCTTAAAACTCCAGCTGAATCTTTCCTAGCTATCACTCTTGAGCGACTCCATTTGCCACCTTCACATCCTTTGCTTCAGGCTTTCCCAGGGTTGTTTTTTCCTGCTAAAATTCTTCAACCTCCCCAAGTCTGGCTCAGTTCCATGGTCTCCTTTGTGCATCAGCAGAATCCCATACTCCTCACGACCTTCTCATATCACATACAATACCTGCTAATAACACATGCTCACGAAGCAGGCTTGGACCAGGACTGTCTTGTGTGTTGGGGCGCCCACAGTGCGCGATATACTCTAGATGTGCCACATGCATGACAGATAGTGGAGAAAATGAGTAAATCGGAGGACGGGGGAGGGAAATGGATGGTAAAAGAGAAAGATAGTATATTGCTGGGTACTTGCCAAAATCTAGCAAGAATAAATATGTTTGAATTGTGTCTGCCTGAGCTAGAAAGGCCAAACTTAAATTGACTATGAAAAGAGAAGGCACATACAATGGCTATCAACCATGCAGACTCCTTCTCAGCCAGGATCTCTCATGATCAAGGGCAGACAACAAGAAGCCAGGCAAGTGGGAACCTGGGTTCTATGCTTTGTGCTGTTACTAGGGACTTGGGAAGGAGTGGAAGAGCAGGAGAGGAGAAAAATTGTGGGCTAGTGAAGAAAATGTTTTGTGTTTATACACCATAACATTTGACTATTGTATGTATGATATATTTTATTTGTGTTTTCCCAAAGCAAACCCTCAAACAATGACTTGAGTGAAGATGATTTAATTGGGATTTGATCTTAGGAAGCATATAAGAGGAAGGAGGTGAGGCTAGCAGGGAAGGACCAAGTCAGTGGAGGGCTCATTAAAGAGCAAGTTATCAATAAAAGCAACAGGACCTAATTCTATGGGGCCTCCGAGGGTGGGGGAGGCTGAACTTGAAGGACATCCTTGGGTGTCAAATTCCCAGCACCTCTGGAGCTTCCCTGTGCACAGTTTCACCCAGCTGTTCTGGGTCAGGGAGAGCATGGAGAAGCATTCAATCAAGTGCAAAGCTCTGACACAAGGGAAATGGCCCTGTGGCCGCAGGTGAACTCAGGCGGGCTGAGGGTTTAGGCAATTGGGTATCCGCAGCGCCAGGAGGAAGAAGCCTCTAACTCTTCATAATTGTTAGTGCAGACATTATGGAAAACACTATGGAGTTTCCTCAGAAAATTAAATCTGGAATTACATATGATCTAGTATACTAGATATATAAAGGAAATGAAATTGGTTCACCAAGAGATCTTTTCACTCCCACGCTTTTTGCATCATTATTCACAATAGTTAAGATAATCTACGTATCAACAATAGATAAATGGATAAAGAAAATGTGGTGTGTGTATGTATGTTGTGGAATATATAATATATAGAATATTATTCAGCCATACTAAAGGAGGAAATCCTTCTATTTGTGGCACAATGTGGAGAATTTTATACTAAGTGAAATAATTCAGACACCAAAAGACAAATACTGCATTATCTCACTTATATGAGGAATCTGAAAAAATTGAAGTTACAGAAGAAGAGAGTAGAATGGTGATTTCCAGGATCTGGGTATAGAGTAAATGGAGGGATGTTAGTCAAAAGAACAAACGTTCAATTATAACATAAAGAAATTCTGAGGATCTAAAGTACAACACAGTTTCTGTAGTTAATACTGTGTTATACACATGAAATTTAGTAAGAATAGATCTTAAGCATTCTCACCACACATGGACATAAAAATAAGTATGGGAAATGATGTGTGTGTTGGAAAGCTTGATTAATCATTTCACTATGTGCATTGTGTTACCTCTGTTTTGCTATGACCAAATTCCTGACAAGAACAATTTAGAAGGGGAAAATTTATTTTGGTTTCAGAGATTCATGGTTTGGTTTCAGAGATTCATTCAAAATCTCATGGTTTCAGAAATTTAGTTGACAGTAAGCCAGTTCCATTGCTCTGGGCCCAAGGTGAGGCAGCACATCATAGTGCAAGGGTGAGACAGGAAAGTGGCTCAGGACATGGCAGCTGAAAAGCAGGGAGAAGTGGGGAAGGGGACCCCTCCAAGACACACCCCTAGTGACCCATCTTCTAATGCCACCCCCCAGCTGCCTAAAGTTATCACCCATTCCATTCAAAATAGGATGGATTGATTAGGTTACAGCTCTCAGAATGCAATTATTTTACCTCTGAACATAAATAACTGCATTAACATGGTAGCTTTGGGGGGACATCTGTGTTTTAGTTAATTTTTTATTACTGTGACTGAAAGACCTGACAAGAACAACTTAGAGAAGGAAAAGTTTATTTGAGCTTGTGGTTTTAGAGGTTCAGTACATGGTCAGTCAACTCCATCTGGGCCTGAAGTGAAGTATGACATCATGGCGGAAGGGCATGACACAGAAAAGCAGCTCAGGGCATGGCAACCGGAAAGGAGACGATGGGGGAGGGGGAAGAGAGAGAGAGAGAGGGAGCACTCTTGCTCACTGGGACAAAATATAATCCCGAAGACACACCCCCAGTGACTTACTTCCTTTAGGCACAACTTACCTGCCTATAGTTGCAACCCAGTTAATCCATCAGAGGTTTAATCTCTTGATTAGGATACACCTCTTATAATCTGATCATTTTACCTCTGGAAATTCTTGCATTGTCTCATACATGAACTTTTGGGGGACACCTCATAGCCAAACCATAACATCCTCATATTCAAACCATAACAATGTCAAATCATCATGTTGTATGCTTCAGGTATATACAGTTTTTATTTGTCAATTCAATCTCAGTAAGACTGGAGGTGGGATTCATGATATAGGAGTCTTTACCCATTCAAGAAGTGTGTGATTTCCCTGAAGTTAAAGATCTAACCTTTTTCATACTCTGTATTGAACTTTTCACAATGTTGAGCCTATTGTTCAGGCTATGCAAAAATTGAATTGAAAGTTGCCATTTCTACACTCTTGCCCCTGGGTTTCTTGTGTTTATGACATGTGAGACTCATGAGGCCAATCCATAAAACTTGGAGGAGACACCAAAGAAATAAAAGCTGTTTAATGGTAGAGTGATACAATAAAGATTTCTCAATCTTTCTTTGGTATTCATGAAATCTCAGTTGTTATTTTTTAAATATAAAATACAGTTAAAGTTGTGATAATGGAACTAAATGTCAGGTCTAAATCTCATTTGAAAGATTTCGGGAAATTAAGTAGTTTTTCCCATGATGTTTGGCTATTCACTTTGTAGACAATAGACAAAAGAGTTGGTTTAGCATTGTCCTACATAACTCAATAGGCAAACACTTGGTGATTTATGAGAAGCAACCAAAGAAGTCTTTGAAAATAAAGACATTATTTTCTGAGTCTCTTTTTCATACCCCTTCTTCATTCATAAGAAATTTAATGTGCAATTAGAGAAAGATTCAGAGACCCCCTGATGGAAGCCAAAATCAGGAAGTTCCTGAGTAGCAGCTAAACTCTCCTTCTGTACTCCACTGATTACATGATGTTATCCCCAGAACAATAGCCAGCCCCGTACACAGACTCCTCTTTGTTTTGGAATTGGTGTGGAGTATCTTTGGATGTTACTTTTCTCTTTTACTATCACTCTTTTATATGCTCCTCTTTTCAATATCTGGATTTATCCTTCCAGTCTTTTTTCTTTAACTTTAGTTTGGGACCTTTAAAGTGAAGGATTGATTAGTTCATCACATCCTTCAATTCAAGACCTATTCAGATCCCTCTGTTGCTTAGTTTGTTCATTTCTATCTTCATATCTCATTCATTTTTCTCCTCATTGCCATAAACAAACATTTCAATGTATTTTAGGTGTATCTTTAAATGTGCTCTTGCAAAATGTGTATTGTTGTTTTGTAAATTTTTATTTTCATGACTATGTTGCATTCTATTTCTGACAACACAGTTTTAAGATCCAGCCATATGGCTCAGATGAATTGCAACTTCAAAGCCGGCCTCAACAACTTAGCAAGACCCTGTCACAACATAAAAATAAAAAGGGCCAGGATGTTACTCAATGGTTAAGCAACCCTGGTTTCAATCCCTTGTACAAAAAAAAAAAGCCCAGCCATACTGAGGTATGTAGGTTCAATCTCTTGCATTAAATCATGTGTTTAATGTTATACAACCAGCACATATCAACATATCACTCAGTACTTTTCCAAAAATTGACATCCAGATTACCTCCAACTACCCACCACCATACCACAGGGCTACTTGAGTAAACTCACATGGTGATGGGCCTAGAAGTAACCCATGAGAGGGCAAAGCAGAAGCCATGTGTCTTTAATGACCTAAACTTGGAAGTCACAAATCGTCATGACAAGGATGTCCTCCTGGCTGTCAGCAGATTGGCATAAATACAAGGAGGAAGGAGCATTGGAATCCTCTTGGACAATAACTGCCACACACCTTGGCCATTATGTCCTTTTTTTCTTCAGATTTCTTGCTTTCCCGGGTAGGTGTTTCTTTGGTCTCTGCTGTTTGCATGAGTTGGTTATTTGTTGTGATAACTCTGCTCCCCAGGAGATCACATTGTCTTCCTGTGCTTGCCAAACCTCTGAAGCCTTTAGTCGTCACAGTCACACTGACTTCTATTATGAGAACTGAAAAATGGTTGTCAAATGCTTTTAAAAAAGAGAGAGAGAGAGGGACAGTGAGAGAGAGAGAAAGAGAGAATCAGTTTTATTTAGTGTTTCATGTGGCTTTCATTGCTCTGACACTTCGTTGTGTATACGTGGTGCTGGGGTTTGAACCCATGTCCTTGTGCATGACACACAAGCGCCGTAACCGCCAAAGTAATACATTAAGGCACATCAAATAAAAGATTAAGGATCATGAATAAGAATGCAATAAATTGCATTAGGAAAAATAAAAAAACATGTATACCTATCCCTGCTAGTTTTCAATCTGTTGAAGCAAAAATGCTCAGCACTAATGCAGCCATTACCAGCCAAAGTGGGATATATTTGAGCAACGAGAGTCCAAGGGGAAAGAGAAGTCACCCAAGCTGAGTGTTTCTCCCATGCTGTGGGCCACAGAGACAAATTATTGACTGAGAGTCCCACCTGAGTTTGTGTAGTCAGCACAATCGAGAGCCGTACTATAATATAAATTTTACCTTGGCTGCTCATTCCTTTTTGAGGTTCCCAATGTGTTTGAGGACCTCAAAGAACACTTTTTCCTGTGCTGAAATAACACATGAAGGACTGTTAACAGCCTCCGAAAGGAACCCACCTCTGGGTTAGCTTGATCCACACTGCTCAGCCGATTAGAATTGAGGCACAGACACATGCCCTTCAGAGATGGCACCACATCTGGTCAGCTTCAAGCCAGACAGACTATACAGAGTTTTCCCTTCCATGATCTTTCCAGGGATTTGTAGTAAGGAATGGAAAACTGGAGACGTGAAAGACAGATGACACAAACTGAATATCATTATAGTCATGCTTCTGATGTCACTGTTGAGTGAACCGAAGTTAGGACTTGTGAGAAGAAATACATGGGTCAATAAGTAAAAGGGCTCAGAAACTACAAAGCACCCTGCATCAAAGGCCTGTGTTCACCAGCTTTCTGTCACTGTAACAAACGCTTGAGCTACATCAATTTAAAGAGGGGGTTTTATTTTGGCTCCCAGCTTTGGAGGCTTCCGTCCATTGTCTACCAGGCACATTGCTTTTGGGCTTGTGGTGAGGTCGCTCACTCAGCAGAGTAGGAGAACATGGCAGAGCAAGCTGCTCACCTCATGGCAACTGAAAAGCAAAGAGGGAGAAAGATGAGGGAGTGGGCAGACACTCAGTACCTTCCAGGGCACGCCCAGTGACCTAACTTCCTTCCTCCAGGCCCCATCTCCTAAGGGTTCCGTCACCTTCCAATAGCACCAAACTGGGGACTAGTCCTCTAACGTGGGTTTTCTAGGGATATTAATATGTAGACTATCACAAAGCCTATGCCTATGGCCAGAAATATCCTCAAAATTACTTTAGAAAAACTGGACTGGGCTTGGCAAGGCCAGGCAACATGCACCAAACCCAAGCACCCTGAATTTTCTCTGGTAAATTTATCTTTTCCATTTAACAGCAAGGAATCAAGGCCAGGAAAATGCTGGTGCCTCAGATGACCTGGGGTGGTCCATAGACCATTCTGCTTTTCATGCACCGGTTCAGAGTCTTCATTCATCAGAGCCTGCCAGGGATACAATACAGCTACTGATCAGGTAAGCCAAAGGGAAATTTAGTATAAAAGTTGGCTCATGAGTTTACGGATGCCAAGAGTCCCGCCACCTGATAGGAAGCATTGTTATCGATTGCGCCTTTGGTGTCATGTCTCAGAATCCATTGCCAGTGCCAAGGTCATAAAGACTTATCTCAATGGGTTTTTTTCCCCGGCACGTTTTATAGTGTTGACTCTTACCTTTAGATCTTTGATCCATTTTTAATTTTGTATATGGTGAGATAAGTGTCCAGGCTTCCTCTTTTGCTTGTGGCTATCCTGTTGTCTCAGGACCATTTGCTGAAAAGACTATGGGGGACAAGGGAATGTTGCCTTTCCTCCCCATCATAAGGGTCATGGCTGATACCCATATAACAAAAGACAGGTTAACAAGAAAAAAATCATAACAATTTATTTAATCAAAGGTTTATGTGACAGGGAGACCTCAAAAGTAAAGGCGTGGAGACCCAGGGAAAACTGTCTAATTATTATGCTTAGGTTCCCTGAGGAATGACAGCATTGCTCTGATGGTAACAGACAGAGGGAGGGCTCCAGCAAGGCCTGCCTGTTCAGATTCTTCTTCATCTCTCTGTGCAGCATTCCTGCCTTCAGGCTACTGGGCAGAGCCCCTTCCAGAAAAAGGGTCTTATGATCTCCTATCAGGCAAGTTAGCTCAGAGGATTTCTTTATCACCAGCTCTTGCACACAAAAGCAGGGAAAGATTAGATTAGAGTACTAGCCCTAGTTTCTATGACTCTCCCTGGGGAAGCAGAATTCTGGATTCTATGATTTGTTCCGGGGGCTGGGAGAAAGCAGGGCAGGAGTAGGTCAGAGACTGTGCTTCTGAGGCTGCCTTTGAGGAATTTCAATCTCCTGTCCTTCGAAGTGTCTAGCATGCCAACGCCGCAATTCAGGATATTACTTGCTGAGTCCCAACTACTGTTTCTTCATGGGTTTTAATACCTTGTTGAAAACCATTTTCTGAAGATACATGAATTTATCAATATGTTTACCAATACTACACTGCCTGGATTACAATTGTTTTGTAGTCAGTTTTGAAATTGGGAAGTGGGTCCTCCAATTTGTTCTCTTTATTAAAGATTGTTTTGGTAATTCTGGGTCCTTTAATTTCTATATAAATTTTAGGATCAGCATGTCAGGTTCTACAAAGAACCAGCTGGTATTCAGAAATAGATTAAATTGAATCTATAGGTCAATTCACACAGAATTGTCATTTGTAATGACATTTTTAAAGTGAGAATCAATTTTTATTTATCTTTTCATCTGGCTTTAGATTTTCTAACACTTAGATGTGTATGTGGTGCTGGTGTTCAAACCTGGGTCTGTGTGCATGCCAGGTAAATGCTCTACCACTGAGCCACCTCTCCAGCCCCTAATATTATTATCTTAACAATATTAAATCTTTTCATTCATGAACAAGAGATGTCTTTCCATTTCTTTAAATCTTCTTTAATTTCTTTCAGTAGTGTTTTGTAAAGTTTTCAGAGTTTAGGTTTTATACTTCTTTTATTAAATTTAACAATGTATATATTTTTAGTATAAATATCCCTCATGCATACTTTTTCTAAAGTATACTTGTAGTAAAAAATTATTCATTGCTTATCTGAAATTCAAATTTAACTGGGCACACTGAGTTTTATTTAGTCACACTACCTTTAAACTGGCCAAAGAGTAGAAGAAAGCACATGAGCTTAGAGTTATGAAGGACATCTGAGCATCCAGGGACTGGAAGAGAAACAAAGATAATTAAAACTATATGAAAGCAAATATTTAGCTCACAGGAGGTAATAACAGTTGGATTGCAATAAGATATTTTGTTCCTAGAAATTGTTTTATTTTAAACTTTACTCTGAAATATCATGTTGCTTGGAAGAAGAAAGTAAACATTTTGAAAATAAGTGCCATTAATCTGAGCTTTCAGAAAAAGAATATTGAGTTATTAAGGGTCAAGATGGTAAACCTGTGCTTTATCTGGTATAATCATTAAATCTATCTTCATTCTCCTGTAGGCAAACTTCAAATGCTTCTGAGGTCTGTGTGAGACTGCCATGGCATGGGGATATAGTAACATCCTGAGCTCTGAGATGGTTTCATGTTTGAGAAATTGTTTCATTCTGGTGTCTATTAGCATTTGGAGCACTTGCCTGGCATGCGCAAAGATCCAGGTTCAAACCCCAGCACCACATAACCACATGCAAAAACAAAGTATCAGAGAAATAAAGACCAAATGAAAAAGTAAATAAAATTGATTATCTCTCTCTTAAAAAAAAAGAAAGAAAGAAAGAAAAGAAAAAGAAATAACTGTTCATGTCAAAAGCTTGATCTGGGCATTACCATGATTAACGTGACTGTGGAAAGAAAAGAGTCATCAGGATTAAAAGAGGCTAGGGCAGAGAAAAGAGATATGCAAAAAACACACCTAAGAGAGAAGTCATTATTGGAGGAAGAAGGAACCTAACAGCAAGAACTTTTTAAAACAATTTTATTCAGAATTTTTTTTTGTTGAATAATCAAACAAGCTTCTAATGAAATAATATAATATATATAAATTCTGAAAATTAGATTTACCCCTCAAGATCCCCCCGAATTACCCACCCTTATCCCTCCCCCCCTTCCCAATACATCTCTACAAATGCCTTAGGTTGTATGACATTACACCTTATCTGGATTTCACACATGATAATAGACCTCCTTTCTCAATAGCCAGGGTCTAGCTCCAGCCTCCACAGATGAGTGAAGACATTCGACCCTTGGTTCTCTGTGTTATAACAGCAAGTACTTTTGAAAGTAGATTGGAGAAAGCAAAAAATTCCTTAGAAATCAAATTTTAAAATAGTACTTAAATAAACTGAAGTATCTGGAGTTGCAAAATCTATGCATAATGAAAGCCCAGATGCAAAGATGCACCATCCCGGGCAGTTAGAATCAAGGGTACCAACCAAGAGTCTCACAGAAATAAATTGGCAGGACAAGGCAATATTCTTTCACAAGGAATACACTGGATCTTCGACAGGAGCTCTTCTCTAGGTTACACTGAAGGTTCTTACTATATCAGGAGAGACAGAATCTTGTGTATGACACAAACTGGGTATTATATACATGCTTATATAAACTTATAACTACGTTGATTTTATAGTGGAATTTTGTTGTACATATATTTAATTTACATGTATGGGAGAGCATGTCCAAGGGCATGATATGGATAGCATTTTGCCTGAAATGACAGACAAATGTCAGATTCTTCTTTTTCCTTAGAATCCAGGCATTTTACAGGCATTTTTCAACCAGGTTTATACCATCCTAATGTGCCACCTTTACACAGACCCTAATGTCTAGGTGAGTTCATTTTTTCTTTCATAGAACTAGGTTTTTACTCTTTTTAATTTTTTAATTCAGTGAGGGAGAGATCCAAACAAAATGTCAAACTTTAACTGAAAGTTTTAAGCTATTAAAAAAAGTAAGCAAACATCTGGACCTTAAAATTTAAATCAAAACTCTGACAGGAAGTAAATGAAAATTTATTTTCATTGTAAATAAACCATCCAAATTGTGTCCACCTTTTTGAAAATATATATAATTGGATATCTGCATATTGAATGTTGAAGATAAGTAAATTAGTCAAGTGGAAAATAATCATGAAAATTTACTAGATGAAGGAGAAAAATTATTTGATCATGATGAGAGTAAAGCTGAGATATAGAGGAAAATCTCAGGAAATTCAATTTAGTTAAATTAGGACTTTTAGAAAAAGAGCAGAAGCCATAGCTAAAGAAATAACAGAAGAAAACTTTGCTGATCCAAAGAAAAGCCTGAATTTTAAAAAATCTTAAACATTATCATCAAGCAAAATAAATTGAAAGGGTTAAGCATCTCAAACCAATGTTTCCAAACAGGTACTCCATAGAATCCCATGAGATTTAGTATGAAAATGATGAAAAAAGTGTCCGATAGGAAAGAAGCTTTGGTTTGTAATTTTTTTACTTTAAATCTTTCCAGAATCTTAACATGATTCCGAGATAATCAGTCTCTAAGAATTGGAAAATACAGTGTTTTTCAAATTAAATAGACCACGGAACTCTTTCTGTCACAAAATGCCTCCAACATCTCATGAAATTCACCTTAGGAGATGCTGACTTTTGTTTTAAAATCAATTTTTGCTTAAGAAATATGTATTTGCAAAGGAGCAGAAAGATTAGAATTAAAAATAGCAGAATGTTAGCAGTGCTTATCTCTGCTAAAAACTCAGTGTTCTCTTTATGCTTTTCTGATTTCCCAAAGATTTTATAATACTTTCAGAATCAAAATTAGAGGGTTTGCTGATTATGTAAGATGAAAGAGATATTTTCCAGAATTGCATGTGAGGCATTTAAAGAGGAAACATGGCGATATTTTCAGCTTGCTTTTAAAAACTACTGTTACGACGATGGAGCTGTTGCTCAGTGGTTGGAGACTTGCCTGGCATTCATGAGGACCTGGTTCTGAACCCCAGCACCACATACAAAACTAAAAGTCAGAGAAATAAAGACCTGATAGGAAAATAAATAAAATTGATTCTCTCTTTCTCTGTTTCACTCTTTCTCTCTTTAAAACAATTAAAAAAAAAAAACTACTTTTATGGTTTGAATGTGAAGTGTCCCCCAAAAGCTCATAAGTGACGATTCTGGAAGGCTGAGGTGAAATGATTGGGTTATAAAAGCCATACCTAATCAGTGAGTTAATCCCCTTACTGGCAACTGTAGGTGTAGGATGTGGCTGGAGGAGGTGGGCAATTGGGGGGTGTGCCCTTGGGGTGTATATCTGTATCTGGCATGGAGTTTTTTCTCTGCTCTCCTTCCTTCACCTGTCTGCTTATTGGAGCCATACCTTCCACCATGATGTTCTGCTTCACCTCGAGCCCTGAGGAGTGGAGCCAGCCTCCTGTGGACTGAGACCTCTGAAACCATGAACCCCCAAATAAACTGTTCCTCCTAAAATTGTTCTTGTCAGGTTATTTGATTGCATAATTGAAAAAGCTGATTAAAACAACTACAGTAAAAAAAATGTATTTATAGAGAAATTTGGAATAAATAGATATGGCAAAAAACAATAGTTTTGAAGCTAGGTGATATAATTTCTGAAGACTACTACTTTTTCAACTGTAATATGTTTGAAATTTTTCATAATAAAAATTGAGAAGATAAAAATAAACACATCTTTAATATCATGAAAATAGCAAAACATCACATAAAATGTCTGAAGGTACACATCTGAATACAGATGGTCCCCAACTTATCAACTTATCAAACAACTCTTTGACTTTATGCTGGTGTAAAAGTGATGCACATATTCAGTAGAAACTGTACTTTGGCTTTAAGTTTGGATATTTCCCAGGCTAGTGACTTATAGTGTGTGACACTGGACAATAGTGGCAGCAGCAACAGTGAATCACAGCTCCCAGTCATCCATGAGACAGCAAGGATAAATGACCAACACTTTGCAGTGTACCACTGCTAAGCTTTGATGTTCTGTGTATTTTATTCATTTTTTTTGAGTTATGATATTTTCATCTTCCAATTGGTTTATCTGGACACAACCCCACAGTGACATAAGGAACATCTGTATATAATGCATAGAAAATTGTATGAAGGTGCACATGGAATAGTGGGTCCCTCTGGGAATGAAAGTAAGTTGGTGGACTGTCATAGAGAATATTTCAGCTTCATCTCTAGTGAGTCACATTTTTTCATAGTAATGCTCTAGGTTTATGATTCTATTCTGTTCTGTGTTCCAACAATTAAGAGATGATTCTGTGGCATGATCCATCGGAAGCCTGGACAACTATTGAAGCCTTTGGCCATGTAAGAATGCATGAGCTCATTTCTGAGTTGAAAGAATAGATATGACTACACTTGTGTACCTGTTTGCTAAGAAAATTTGTCATATGTGGGAATTTCATCTGAGACCTCCTTCAGCTGTAACGTACCACCAGTAGGGAAGAGAGTAGTGGAAAAGGACCAATAGCTCTCTCAAAACTCCAGTTATGGGAGGCTACTTGTTATGGTTTGGATATAAAGTGCCCCCCCCAAAAAATAAACTCCTGTTAATTCAGGAGTATTCAGAGGTGAAATGATTAGATTCTGAGAATTGTAACCTAATTAGTCCATCCTATTTTCAGTGGACTAACTGTTAACTATAGGCGGGTGGGGGCCTGCCATGGAAGGGTTGTTCCAGGCCCAGCTGTCTCCTGGGTATTTTCCCAGAAGAGGTAGAATCAGCACGTTACAGTGACACAGCAAAATCAATGTTCATAGAGCTTAATTTACAATAGATAAATTATGGAATCAACCCAGATGCCTATCACTGTCTCTCTCTCTCTCTCTCTCTCTGTGTGTGTGTGTGACAGAGAGAGAGAGAGAGAGAGAGAGAGAGAGAGAGAGAGAATGGGGTTTTACTCAGCTAGTAGAAACAATATTATAGCATTTGAAGGTAAATAGATGGCAATGGAAGAAATTATGTTGAACAAAATTAGCCAAACCCAGAGACTCAAGGGTCCAATGTTTTCCCTCTTTTGTCCTCATTTGTGGAGGATAAAGCAAAACCCAGACTTGGGTGAAAGGTCAAGCTCATGTACTAGACTCAGCAAAGTCGAAGCAACATGTAATCTAGGGGAACCATAGATAAGTATGTGGTAGGGAGGAGAGGAGAGAGGGAAGGATGGTAGGGAGGGATCTGGGGGGGGGAATCAACAATGTAGCTTACTCTTTACTCCCCAAGTAGCCAAATTAAATGCAATCTTAATTCTGGAAAATGTATATATATATATATACATATATGTATATATATCTGTTATGGGGGAAATATAAAAGAGTCAAGAGACAAGTGTGGGTGAGGGGTGAGGTAGGGGTGATTCTGGATCAGGATCAGGGCATATCATATTGTTACTACAAATGCATTTATGATCATACAACAACACAACTCCTCAATAAAACTAAAAACAAAAACCTAGGAAAAAGAAATTTTTTTTTTAGTTTGCAGGGTTTTTTATTTTTTATTTTATTTTTATTTTATTTTTTTATTAGAAGTATATAGAGATACAACTGAGGGGGAAACATTATCAAACCATTAGTAACCAATGTATATATAATTTGTTATCCAGGGGAAATGCCAAAACATGGATGACCACCTTGGGTTTCACCTGTTGCAGTTTACCCCAGAAGAACTCATGCGTTAAATTGGTATCTCGTGGAGGAATGACATCGGCTTCTGGGATGGTTCCCCCATATTCCCACTCTCCAGTCTCCTATGAGTTCTTCATATACCCTCCCCCCTCCCCATTCCCCTCCTTATGCCTCCAAGTATCCTAGGGAGCCATCCCCCTATTATGCTGAGAATCATACAATTTGAAGTATTGTTAGCTTAGCCATCTACCCTACTGCTTCCCCATGTATTCTAGTTTTCACAGATGATAGAAACCATTCGGCCCTTGAGTCTCTGAGATTGGGATACTTAGCATAATTCTTTCCATCTCCATCCATTTGATATCAAAAGCCATAATATCATCTTCTCTAATGGCTGAGTAGTATTCCATTGTATATATGTACCAAAGTTTTTGTATCCACTCATCGAGTGAGGGGCATCTGGGTTGGTTCCATAGTCTACCTATAGTAAATTGAGCTGCTATAAACATTGATGAAGCCACATCACTATAATATGCTGATTCTAACGGAAAGAGAAATTTTTGATGCTTCTCCAATGCCATTGTGGTAGATGGTTGCATCAGTGACCCCTGAGAATCGCACCTCCCTGTATAGTTCCCTCCCACTCTGACTAAAGCCTCTGCCACTTTACCTGCTTTGGCCAATGGGACATTGGCAAACGTGGTACGAGCTTGAAAAGTCCTTGCATGCTAAGACTTGTACTTTCCTGCTTCTCTGGGAGCACCAAGTGAAGAAGCTCAGGCCATCCCACTAGAAGACAACACTGTGAGCAAGAGACCACAGGGAACAAAGTTGCGCTGCCCCACTTACACTCGTTGTACTGATGTGCTTCCAGACACCTGTCAGCTGTCAGCTGTCAGCTGTCACCTGAGTGGCAGGTGAAACCAAAAGAACCACTTAGCTGAATTAGGCCAAATGGCTACCCCACTGTAACATGAAGAAACAAAAAATAAAAGATTTCTTTTTCAGTGCCAAGGATCAAACCCCAGGGCCTCACACAAGCTAATAAGTGCTCTGCCACTGAGCTATATCCCCTGCCTATTGAAAGGTTTTATTCTTAAGCCACTGCATTTGCAGATGGTTTTATGGCAGAGAGACCCTAGCATGTCTGCCACGATTCCCAACCTCAAGTGTTCATGTCTAGCCTAATCCTCTGCCCTTGAGTGAAGATGGGACTCATGACTCATTTCCAATAAAATCCTGCAAAAATGAAGAGATGTTTGACGTTGGAATTAAGGTCCATTGATTTTGAGTTGATCAACAAGGATGTTCCCCTGGCAACCCTGATTTCATTTATCAGATGAAAGCCCTTGAAGGAGGACCGGACACTCTGAGTGCAGAGACTCTTTTTTTCTTGCTTGTGGTGAGGAAAGCTGCCATGAGCTCCTGGCCACAGAGAAATAAATCCAGCCAATAACCTGAGTGAGTTTGGAGGCAGAATTTTCACCAACCGAGCCTCCAGATGGGAGCGCAGCAGGGCTGATACCCTCGTTAAAGCCTGTGAGACCCTGAGCAGAGGCCCAGTTGGGCCAGAATCCTACCTAAAGAATTTTTCAGATAATAAATGTGTGATGTCTTAAGTTTGTAGCAATTTGTTGCGTAACAATAGAAAACTAAGCAGCTGCTCATTTGCTGACTTAGCTCCAGGTATGTGGTCCTTTTGCATCCATACACTGACACTTTAAAAGTTCTGTCACCTTCTGGTGCATGAAAAGAGTGACTGCCCATATTAGCACTGAAAGTCTTGTGTCCATGGAAGTCCCTCAGTCCAAAGCAAATCGGGGTGATTTGCCACCCTACCAGCCCCATCTCATGCGGGGCTGCCCACCTCCATCTTTCTCTCTCAAATGACTCTTTCTCCGGGAATCAGGTCCCTTTTCCTTTTTAGCTTCTATCTTCTGCCCTTGGTGGTATCAATTTAATCCCCTTCAACAAGCCAGAAAGCTAGTATTGCTACCCCAGGAGAATAACAGTGGTGGGTGGTATGAGAGGTGGGAAGCAGGGGAGGGATGACTTATAAGGAGCTCATACATCCTGAAGTTCAAAATTTCCTGATTAGGAAGGACCTTTCTTAGCTGAAAGTGGTCAAAAAGCTGGAAAACATTCAGCAATTTTCTTTTTTTCATTTCCTTTTTGATAATTCATCTTGTTCAAAAAAGAAACACATTCAGATAAGAAAGACAGCATGGACTTGGATGGTACTCACTTGCACTCATGTTTGGCAGGTTTAGACAGTGCAATTTCTCTCCTCTGAATTTCACTGGAGCTGCTTCCAGACTGCAGTGGAGTCCTTGTAGGGCAGGCCAGCAGGCTTGATGAGCTCCTTTGGCTGCAGGTAACCCAGAGCATCTCTGCAGACTGTGGTCCTGCCCACTCTGTCCCAGCCTGGTCTGACCTTAACGACTCTTACTGATTTTAGTGTCTTCCTGTCCAGTTCTTTCTCGCTGGTACTTCAGACTGGTTCTTGCTCAATAATTCTGTTGTAAATGCTCTTTCCATCCTGCCCACCCAACCCAGGGTTCTGAGACTCCTGCTGGGAGCCCCAAGTCCCCCACTTACCTATCATGGAGGTAAGCTGTATGGGAGAGCCAAGTCAGAACTGCTGGCCTTGCTAGCACCCAGAAATGGCAAGAGCTCCAACCGAGACCTGGACTCCAGCTTTGACCAATTCCCATGTCCAACCAGCTCTGCCAGGGGTTCCCTGGGTTTCCTGAAGGGCTCCTCCAGTCTTAAGGGTGCTCCAGACTTCTTCCACAGGCTAATCATTGAGAAGTAGTGAAGCCCCAAACCAGCCAGGTGGATAAAGCAAGGGCTCCAAATGGCATACAAAGAAAACTAATAAGTTTCTCTCCTCAGTACTCTGTCATTTTGAGAGAGGGGTGTAAAATGAGGAGGAGTTTCTTCAGAGTGCTGTAGGAAGCAGAAGGAATTATCTAAATAAAACCTGGAAGCTGGGCTTGGTGACGTGTACCTGTGACCTGAGAGGCTGAGGCAGGAGGATGGCAAGTTCAAGGCCAGCCTGGGCAACTTAGTGAAGCCTTGTCTCAAAATTAAAAATTTTTAAATGGATTGGAGATGTCACTCGGTAGTAAAGTGGCCTATACTCAATCTCCAGTGGTAGTAGTAGTAGTAGTTGTAATAAAATAAAATTTTAAAAGCTAAAAAGCAGAGCACACTTCTTCCCGAGCCCCATTCTATAAAAATCAGTGGAAAAATTGTTCAAATGGTCCAGCTGCCCATTTTAGATGCAGAATATGCTCAGGTTTCTTTTTCTTTCTCCTTTCTTCCTTCCTTCCTGTTGTCTTTGGGTGCTGCAGGTGAAATCCAGGTCCTTGCACATACTAGGAGCTCTCTGCCACTGAGCCTCATCCGCATCCCCAGTATGCTCATGTTTCCATAGAAACCTACTGAATTTAACTTTCTATTATCCATACAGAGTAAATGCAAGCATCAAGGTCTGAGAATTCTCAGGTTAACAGTCTCTCAGCCTCCTTTTCAACTATCCTATAAAGCAGCTGTCAGCTACCTATTGTCACAATAATGCTACTTGACAACTTCAACATCCAGTAGCTTTTATTAGTGATCAGTTATACTTGCTTGCGTGTTGGGGGCTGAGTGGGGGTCAGCTGGTCGAGGCTGAGCAAGTCAGGTCTGCTTCAGGTGTCTCTCCTGCTTGCTCTTGGGCCACTGGGACCAGATGCAGCATTTCCCTCTCCCAACTGAAACCAGAGTCTTGAGATGAGACTGGATTCCCTGCTTTGCCAAGTTCCTTCTGCATTCTTTTCTCCCAAATTTGAAGAATAAAAATCCATAGACAATCACAGAAGGGAAGCGTATATGGAGCAGGATTTATTTAGGCAAGAAGAGAGATAGCTCCCACCATGTGGGTGGGGGTCTAATAGCACAATAACCCATTTTGGTGTGCTAGCTTAGGAACTTATGTGGTTCTGGCTAAAGCATGGAGCAAAATCTATTAAATAAGCATTGAAAAAGTATTGAAAAGACTATAGCCTTTGAGTTTCAATCCTTCCTATGACTCCCATCCAGGTTAACCCCCACCTTCAATTTTCCCCCTGTCTGGAACAAAAAGGCTGGAGGAATTCTCACAGGGGAGCCTTAAGGTCTTATATCTAAAATAGGCCTCAATGGTGCTCATTAATATTTCTACGGGTTAACTTCCAGGTGTGGTCTCTGCATTTGAACAACACTTCAATTGGGGCCAATTACTTCTATAAGATTTATGTTTTCTTTTCTATCAAAGTTAAACTTGCAATACAACAAATGCATATTTTCCATAACTTAAGTTGGAAACTGCTTAAGTCAGGGAACCATGAAGTCAGAAAGAAGCCATTTTTTAAATTCCCTAACGGGTACCCCAGGGGCAACCCTTTCCTATACGCACCCCAATTTTATATTAGCCAATTGCATAGATTGTACCCCTGAGCTCCTCCAATCGGAGTGAAGGGCAGCCCTGGGTAACGTTGGGGATAAATCTCCCTGCGTTTCCCAAGCAGGTGCTTGCTTTGAGATCCCTCTTGGAGGCGCCGTTCTGCAGAAGAGAGTCTGCCTTGCTCACCCCTTTCAACCAACATTGCTTGTTTCATTGCCCACCGGGTATGTCAAACACCTCTGATCGCTGACCATTGACCATTCTCATTCACTCATAATGGCAGAAACACAAGAAGGCAGTGGAAAACACCATGCCTGCTAAGGGCTAAGCCTGGGATTGGCACATTGTCACTCTGCTTGTGCCCCATGGACCACAGCAAACCATTTGTTCAAATCCAACATGGATGCCCCCCAGTGGAGGAGCTGCGACCTCAGCAGCAATAGCTGCGATGACAAGGCTGCAAACCCCGGAGCCAGTGAGCCAGTCCAGCAAAGCATCTGCGAGTGTGGCCCTTCCCTGTGCCTTCTTCCATCTGATCAGGTGACTCTGCTTCGCCCTAAGACACCTGGAGCACTCTAAATGCAGCTGCATTTCTTTGTTTGCCTAAGCTGCAGCAAACTGAGCTTCCTCCTCCTGACTCTGGATTTCCCCAACAGAAAAATTTCTGGACTCATGGTGACTTCAGGCTTCTTAATTTATTGTGAGCAGCTCACAGCAGAATCACCTGCCCTGCCCCAAATTAAATAGCAGCCTCCAACCCTTCTTGGACAAAAATACCCTGATTTAAAGATTTTTTAACATGTTGTTTTGTCATTTTAGAGATCATGGTTTTGGTAAGTCTTTGGTGTGTTTTCCTGCAACAGAATACATATCTCATTCCTTTGTTTTCCCAGAGACTTAATAAGGTCCTGGTCATGTTTTCCTTACTACAAATCAGGCTGCACAGGCTGGCAGGGAGGAGGGCAGCAGGAAAGACTGTTTAAAACGGGCAATTGCTGCCTTTGACATATTGCCCATTACTGAGAATTTGTATTCTTCATCTTTCTTCTCACAGGGTATTAAATTTTGATTAAACCCAAGGACCTCTGACTGTCTTCCATAAATAGGAAGAACTCTGTAGAGTCCCAGGCAACGATTTTATATGCAAAATGAGTTACTAACTTAACATGCTAATTGTTCCGGTGCTTATCCCCCTAAGTCCTACCCGCTCCCTTTAGATTTGCACTAAATCTTTCTACCAGCCTATGGCATTCTGGGTGATAAGTAATTTTATTTTTATTTTATGAGCTTCCACTTCCACAAATATTATATGACCTCTACAGGAAATATATACTTCTGTTTGCCAGAATCTCAGGCTGAAAACATTCAATGAAAAAAATGTGAAAGGTTCCTTAGAATAAATGGAGGTCAATGTCACCGTATCTGGGTATCTCAGGCACAATCCAGTCCTACAAAAATAACATCAGATCTCACTGTACACCAGTGCCTATTAGAAAATGCCTTGAGTACACCATCCTTGCAAACCCTCCTAAGAGCCCTGTGGAGCAGGTGCCACTGCATCCTAGGATACTGATGCAAAATCTAAACTTCCAAGACCTTGTAGATGTTAGCTCCTGGATTTGGACTCAGATTCGTCTGACGCTACAGGTTTTCACTGTTTTTTTTCTTTCTTTTTTTTGGGAGAGGCACTTTACCACTAAGCTATATCCCCCTTCATTTCTATTTTTTATTTTGAGTCAGGGTCTCACTAAGTTGCTGAGGCTGGCCTTCAATTTGTGATCCTCCTGCCTCAGCCTCCTGAGTAGCTGGAATTAAAGGTGTACATCTCAAGGTGTGCACCTTTGTTTTTGTTTTTTTTTTTTGAGAGAGAGAGAGAGGGAGACAGTGAGAGAGAGAGAGAGAGAATCAATTTTTATTTAATTTTTCATGTGGCTTTCGCTGCTCAGAGACCTCATTGTGCATGTGGTGCTGGGGTCTGAACTTGCGTACTTGCACATGCCAGGCGTGCATTGCAACCGCTGAGCCAACACTCCAGCCCCATGTTTTGCACCTTTGTAAGGTCCCTGACCTCTGTCTTCAGTGAGGAGGGATTATAATGGGACTGACGACAGTCCCCAATGTCAGATATATTACTAAAGTGTGCATCTGTTACATGTTGTATTGATGAACAAGAAAAGATTCTTTAAGAACAGTCCATTATTAATGCTGCTAATGCATTACAGCAAATCCTAAATAATTTCTCCACGTGTCTACTGTGTTTCTGTAAGGATGATTCCAAGAGTCTGTTAGTTTTGAAATATACATATTGAACCCAAGATCCAGATACCTTCATAGTGGCTGTCTCCAGATTATTTATCCTAAGTTTTCTCCCAAAACACATAATTAGTATAAGAACTCTTCTTCCACATGTTTTATCTGCTGCTTTGTTTACTAATGAAAGTTTCACGCTTGGTAAGAACTACCATACAAATATTCATAACAGCATTATTCCTATTAGCAAAAGGTTAGAAGCAATCCAAATGCCCATCAACTGGTAAATAAGATGAATATAATGTGGCAAATCGGCCAATGGAACAGTACTCAGCAACAGAAAGGAATGAAATTCTGATAAATGGTCCAACATGGATACACCTCAAAAATATTATGCTAAGTGAAAGAAGCCCCAAAGAGCACATGCATGATTCCATTCATGCAAAAAACAGAAACAAAAACAAAAAACAACAAAATGCAAAAGGCTTTATGGACTGAAGATAGACTCTTAACTGGAGTCAAAGATTATGATCTGGATATTAAATGAGAAATTAAAATTAAAGTGCTTTGCAAACTGGAGAATGTTAATGATGAATTCCTTCCACTGACCAGAGAATGGAAATTAGCTCCTTCTCTCCTCTAGGTGGTGCTAGAATCTAAAAATGAGCAGCGCCCTGGTAACCCGGGCTCTTCACAAAAACCACCTTTCCTTAAGAGGTTTCATCCCTAAAGGGAGCTTTCAGTCCAATTGTCTTTGAGTCCATAGTCGTCTCCTGAATCACCCTTAGGATAACAGATGTGCAACTTAACTTTCGGTCTTCTAGTCGCACTCACCAGTCTTTAGCTAGCGATTGCACATTCCATGTGGTATGATTTCCTCTGTCCTGTTAGACCACATTTAGCATTCATTCCTTTCCACTTTCACGGGCACTTTAGTATCTTCCAGAAGTGTACACTTCTTTGTAGTTACATTTCCAGTACTCGCAGTGCTTCTGGATGTAAGAGGGGATGAGGAAATCAATTTATCAAATCGTTTGCAAAGTGTCTCACAGATAAATCCAAACATAGCAGGCGCTGACCACACCCATGAAGAACTGCAACTGAAGAGTCCTTGCCTCTGCCGTCTGTTTTGGTGCTGGAGATGGACTCCAGGGGCTTGTGCATGCTACCCATGAGCTACCCCGGAGCCATGCTGTGTAACTTTTTATGTAAGAAAATTCATGCATTCCAAGTTGCAATAAGAGCTTCCAGGTTATGTTCAGGACTTCAGTGTGAGCCCAGATTAAAAAAAAAAAAAGTTTAAGGGTTGTCCTTCATCTGATGATTTCTGAAGGCATTCAGATCAAGTAGAAGAGCAAGAGCAAGAATCCATTGCACAAGATATGTGGGCTTGCTGAGCAACGAGGACACGCAGTGCCATTATCTGTGCCCCCTGAGCTCCTGCATGGATCTACTCAGTTCAACGGGCGGCAGGGCTGGTCTTTCAAGAGAGTGTGAAAGCCGAAGCCTGTGTGCCATGATGCATCTTGCCAAAGGAAGAATACGGAAGCAGCACGAGAGCCACACTTGGGAGCTGTACAAACAGACAGCATGTTACCAAGAATTCCTCACTAATGAAAGCGCCTTAGCACAAGGGAAAGGGCTCTGAGAAACAGCTCCAGCCTCCTGGAGCTCTCTCTGCGCTGGAAACAAATCAGCTTTTAAAAGACAATACCATAGTAGCTTTAAAAAGTGTTGTTTAAGCAGCATGGAAATAGCCTATGAGAAATTAATGCAAAATCAATTCAGGCACATAATTTACATCTGCTGTGTTACCCAGAATGGCTCTCTTCTATAACTGGAAATCTATGGACCTAATTCTGGGATGACTGGAAGGAGTTTTATGTCTTCTGGGATGTAGCTAAGCAATCTGTCACCAGGAGGGAGAAACCTGTAACCCTCAGGGCCAGCAGAAGCTGGGGTCTTTGTGTGAGAAAAAGCACACACTTAAAATTAGCGCCCAAAGAGCAAGGTGGCGTTCAAAGGTCTAGGTCATTAAGCCCAGTCCCTGCCCAAACTTGCAGTCTTTCACAGCCCTTGGGCTTTGTCCTTTCTAGACACAGTGTATAGAAACCATGAGCTGCTCCTGCTTTGAAGGTTAATAGTAACTGTCCGGAGCCAATGCGGGCTTCTCACGCAGTTGATGGGCACACCCACCACCGTGGCGGGATGATACTGAATTGTAGTTCACTGAAACCACTGAGCTCATTTTGCCCAAAGCACATTTAAAGTTCCAAGTTTCAGATAATTATAGTGAAAGAAACTAAGAAGGAGCAACTGAGGAGTGGGAGGGAAATGGGGGCTGGGGAAGCGGGGAGGAGAGGTCTCAGGAGGTTTTGGGAAGTCACTAGAATTGCAAGAAAGGGAGTTTCAGGGCTGGAGCGGTGGCTCAGCCATTTATAGTGCTTACCTGGTAAGTGCAAGGACCCAGGGTCAACCCCCAGCACCACATACACAACTGAATGGCAGAAGAACAAAAACAGATGAAAAAAAAAATAAAATTGTACGACCCAGCTATCCCACTCCTGGGAATGTTCCCAAAAGATTTAGAATCAGCGTATTATAGTGATGTGGCTTCATCAATGTTTATAGCAGCTCAATTTACTATAGCTAGATTATGGAACCAACCCAGATGCCCCTCACTTGATGAGTGGATACAAAAGCTTTGGTTCATATATACTATGGAATACTACTTGGCCATCAGAG
>PVKS010019067.1:0-39024 GCA_004027875.1 Aplodontia rufa
TAAGAAATTATAACAGAAAATATAATTTATTTTTTCTTAATTTTTTTTACTTGATATGAAAGCAAATTTATAAAGCATGGATATTATTGTACATGACCTATAACTGTAGAAAAGTAATTTGTTTGATAATAACAGCAAAAAGGGCAGCACAGTTATATTGGACCTGGTAAGTTAAAATCATGAAATGAATTGAGAACTGGAAATGATAAATGAGACACTCTATAATATACAAGGTATCTTTTCTCATCTCTTTGTACTTTTTAAAAAAGAGAGGGACAGTGAGAGAGAGAGAAAGAGAGAATCAATTTTAGTTTTTCATCTGGTTTTCATTGTTCCAACACTTCGTTGTGTACCTGATGCTGGGGTTCAAACCCATGTCCTCGCACAGAGCCAGCAAGCACCATATTTGCTGAGCCACTGCTCCAGCCCCTTTCCTCATCTCTTAAAAAGACGTTATATAAGTATAATGAAGTATTGGGTTTATGGAGTTACATTACATATAACAATTATAGCACAAAAGTAGAGGAAGGAATATAAGTATATGAGTAAAGTTTCTTATGTTTCATTGAAATTGTTAGCATGAATCTGATATAGATTCCTAATAGATATATAGTATAAGCTAAGAGCAATAAGTAAGAAAATAACTATACATAGTTTAAAATTATTAAAGGAATTAGTGATTTTAAAATAGTCATAAACAACATTTAAAAAGCAAACAAATAAGAACTATGTGAATAAAACAGAAAAATATTTTAAAAGAATTTATATCCTTACAATACAGTGTACTTTTTATAGTAGAAAAAGGAGAAAAGAATTGAAACAAAATCTTTTGTTACAATTTAAAACAATAATGAGATGACATTTTTAATGAGAAATTGAAAAATATTAAATATGTGTAGTAGTACTCATCGATAGGGAATAGGAAATGTGATCATTAATTACAAATGGAGTTTTAGGTTGGTATAAGCTCTTTGGATGCCAATGTGAAAATACATTTTATCCCTTTAAAATGTCTATACATATTGGCTTATTAATTCCACTTTTACAATTTATCTTTAGAAAATATTTAGAGATGCACACAGAATTTTGTGTAGGTAAGCAATCAACATTTATTATTATTAAAAATAATAATAAAAAGCCCCGATTGTTAGCTAAATTATGCTATTATGCCATGAACTAGAATAATATACATTATATCTATTAAGTACATGTTGTAGAAGTATTTTAATCACATGAAAATGACTTTTTATAAAATATTAAGTGAAACTATCTTTATATAAAAAAGTACTGAAATAGTATACCTCAAAACATTAGTAGTTGTTAACTCTAGATTGTAGATATATATGAATGATTTTGAGTTTATATTTTTGATAATAATCATATATAATCTTATGTCATAATTCTCATTCATATTATGGCTGTCTTGGCATTCATCTTATTGTTACGCTCCAGACTTGTCACCCTTGAGTTACATATTTTGAGGAGATCTACACCTAGTTCCCTGTTTTGTGTTTCACATAGGTAAGTTCCCATGACCTAAGTCATTGGACTACCTTACTTTGGTTTATGCCTGGTCAGTTGATAATATAGCCTTTGAGTTCCTGAACTTACCTTTGAAGTCCCTTCACATTAATGAATTAAACTTTGTCTTCAGAAATCAACTTTGGTAATATGCTGGACCTATATAAAGTCTTTAGTCAGCAGGTCCCTCCTCTCTCTTGCTCCCCACTGGGCGGTTGAGCATGTGTGCCCCAGATATCCCTGCTCCTACCTCTCATTAGTCCTTTGAGCAAACTTCCCTCTTCTGACCAGGAGCAGTAAGTACTAAACATAATCTTTGTACTCCTCACTGTGCCACACCTGCTCCTACCAAACCAAATACCTCTTTAACCTTACAACACTTACAATTAGAAAATTAGTAAATATTATTTTTCAAAAGATAAATGAAAGATGGGGGTATAATAAAGTTTAAGAATATATCAAAACTATAAAACTTATAATAAAAATACTGACTTTCCCCCCTAGCATCCAAAGCTGTTATTGAATTTTCCTTTTTCAATGTAAAAAAGCATAAAGAAAGAAAATAAAGCCAAGAAAAATCAATGTTGAAAGAATTAAGAAAATTTATTTTAGCTTTTCTCAGGGGATTTTTTTTTGTGATTGTTGTGGATGGGGGAATATGAATAATTTGTTAGGATAAACTTTATATTATGAAAAATGGTATTACAATTAGACAGAACTAGTAATTATAACTGTTAAAGATATAATCCTGTCTCTCCCATTTGTGAGCATCATAAATATACATATTTGAGACATAACTCTGCAAGAAAGAGAATATGCAGAAAGCCCAGGACAAACCTTTAATGATTTACATTACTCCATGTTTGAGAGTCTTATTTTATTTTAGCCTTGTGCACAGTAAAGAACAGTTAAGGGGCTGGAGTGGTAGCTGGGTGGTTACAGAGCTTGCCCAGCATGCACGAGTACACGAGTTCAAATCCCAGCACCAATATACACAACGAAGTCTCAGAGCAATGAAAGCCTCGTGAAAAACTAAATAAAATTGTTTCTCTTTCTCTCTCACTGTCCCTCTCTTTAAAAAAAAAAGAAGAAGAAGAAGAAGAAGAACAGATTAATAGGGGCTGGAGCAGTGGCTCAGAGGTTAAAACACTTACCTAGCATGTGTGAGGACCCTGGTTCAAACCCTAGCACCATGTAAACAACAAAATGGTGGAGCAACAAAAGCCTCATGAATAACTAAATAACATTTATTCTTTCTTTCTTTCTCTTATTGTCCCTCTTTTTTTGAAAGAAAAAAGAAAAAAAAAGTAACAGTTAAATGTTGTTCACCGCACAGAGATGTGATTGTAGCTTAGTTTAACCTACTAATTTCGAGCTTGTCATGCACTGATCACATGCACTCACTAGCTAACCCTTTCAAAAAATCAAAGTAGGATATACAGTTGCAATTTGAGTGTTACTGAGATTGAATTGCTGTTAATAATAGTTTTAGAAATAAGGATGAACAGTGAAGATAGAATGTGAAATCCTTGAGTTAGTGACTACATCTTACTTCCTCTTTTTTTTTTTTAAAGAGAACGAGGGACAGTGAAAGAAAGAAAGAAAGAAAGAATCAATTTTATTTGGTTTTTCATGTGGATTTAGTTGCTCCAACACTTTGCTGTGTACGTGGTGCTGGGATTCGAACTTGCGTACTTGCTCATTTCAGGCAAGCACCATAACCAGAGAGCCACTGCTCCATCCCCTTACTTCCTCATTTAATTATCTTTGTTGATTATTATATTGCCTAAAAAATGTAAATGCAAAGTAAATATTGGTTTAGTTAAAAAGAAAACTGCAGTTCCTCAATAATCATTGAAAAGGTCCACATTATCGGTGTAAGGAAGTTTCTAGAGTCATATGCACACAATTGTTCTTTGCACACAGAATCTGATGGAGTCTGCTTTCGCTGTGAACTATAGGACAGGGGGAACCAGAGCGAGGTATTGGATGAAAATATAAGAAATTAGAAGCCAGTTGTTTAGTTTAAAGCGCATGATAAATACATTATGAATACTTTGCAACTTTACACAACAACATCCATTTATTTTCCAAAGTGCATGAACATGCAGAAAAAGAAAAAAAGAAAGACAGAAGGGCAGGCAAGCGATTAGAAATCATTATGGTAAATGCCTTTAATTTCTGACTTTTGCCAACCTCTTCACTCTAAGGGAAGTTATCAATAACTTATGTTTTGTTATATATTATTTGAAATGACTTTCAAGTTAATTGTTAAAGTCAGTTTTGATGGGTTTGAAAACCAAATTTTACTGATGTTGCTATGAAAAAAATCTGAACATAAACTCTTTTATCGTGCTGTTTTGTGTTAGGGTACTAGCAATATCATATGGGATGTTGGTTTATTCATTCCCAATATGAAAATAAGTGTGGCTATTTTTGCCCCATTTCAATGGGTTACAAATACTTATATGGAAAAAACCACTAAATTCTTCAAGTGGCATCTTTTTGATGCCACTATAATCTGCATAGCAATAGTGATTCATTTTGTTGGATTGTATTATCCAACTTTTTTTCAAAATAATAAATCCCCAGCTTCTCTTACTATGATAATATGCAGACAACTGTGACCACTGTTGAATGCTTTCTCAGCCACATCTTTTATACTGTGCCAATTAAGCAGATGATGGGGAGTGTTGGCAGGGGGATTTAAATGTTGCATCTAAAGGTCAACACCTAACAACAAGACAGCATTTATAGTGAAGTGGACTGTAGAGTCAGCACTGGGTTTGAGCCCAGTTGCTGTTGGGGGACTTAAATATACAGTCCTCCAAATGAGAGCTGGTGGTGTCAAAGGAGCTATATTGGTGTTCAAGATATATCTTAAAATAGCTTTATGCTTCTCCATGACCTCATTTTGCCATGCTGGCTTGCTTACGAGTGTGTTTTTGGGTGGTGTTAATGTTCCAGTGTCAGCCATTAGGATTTATGGACTGACATAGTATCGTTAACACTGAGCATGGATTGTACTCAGTAGCCAACGCATAACTTTTTCTCCCTCTATGTTTCCTGCAGGTGGCCTGTGTTTTGTAACCAGGGCATCAACTCTGCTGTCAGTTGGTAACTTTAGAGGTTTAACTGGTTGTGCCATTGGCATCACAGACACGGCTCATGAAGGATAATATTAGAATATGCATTATGGTGTCAAGATTTCATCCTGAATTAGTTGTAGCACAAATTGAAATCAGATAACTAAACATATAGTAAGCCTTGATTTAATAAAAGCATTTTATGTAAGGTAAAAGTAACTGTATTTAGCCTTCAAATAGGTTTGCAAATTAACAATTATGAAAATTAAGTTTTTATTGAAGTAAGCCATGTTAAATGATATTTTGTAAAGATTCATAATGAAAAATAGCAACCCTTTATGTCTTCTTCCCTACCCTAAGACCTGCTTCCAGTAGCAACCACATTTTATTCTTTTAGGTGCTTCTTCTGGTATTTCCTTTTGTTCTGGCTCGGATCTGTTACATCCCCCAAAAGCTCATGTATCAAAATAATGCAACAATGTCCAGAGGCGGGGCTTTTAGGAATGATTAGATCAAGAGGGCTCCAGCCTCATCAGTGGATTAATCCACTTGATGAAGTCATAATTTGAAAGGACGACTGTGTGGAAACTGCAGGCCAGTGGGGCATGGGTTGTAGGCAGTACATCATTGGGGATGTGTCCATGGGGCTTGTCTTGGGCCCTTTTCTCTTTCTTTCTGTTTACCAGCTAGCATGAGCTGAGTAGCTTCCTTTGCTTCCCCCTTATACCATGATGTTCTCCCTTATCTCATGCCCAGAGCAATGAAGCCAGCTAATCATGGACTGTAAACTCTTCAACCATGAGCCAAAATTAACTTTTTCTCCTTTTATTTGTTTATGTTGGGTATTTTCATCACGGGATGAAAAGGTGATTAATTGACATACTCCCACATTTCTATTTAACATAGTTGTACTTGTGGTTATTGATTGTTAAGTTTTAGAAATTATATATTGGGATTCTATTATGAAAAATGAAGATTTAACTCTTTTAAACTATTTTCTTTCCCTTCTGTGCTTTTAGTCAAGGTAGTTTTGGAAATAATTAATGCACATTTTTATTATTATGTATAAATCATTTGTTCTCAATGGATTCAGGAGTAGTCATTCTTAATGAATATTTTTAAGAGATTATAGTAATTTAGATGAAGGGATTTGATGGCATCATAGAGATGCCCTGATACTAGAGAGAGAGAAAGCAGATAACACAGACCACAAAAGAAACAAGCTGCTTCCTAGGCCTCAAGGGAGCACAGCAATCAAGACATGCTTACAGCTATGAAGTGGTGCTGGGGTTGGACAAATGGATAAAATGTGGGTTAATTAGGGAAATTGCTGTGGAGCAGCTTGCACAGACTTTTGGGAGGAGTCTTTTTTGTTGTTGTTGTCTTTTTTTTTTTTTTTAGAAAGAATCAATTTTATTTATATTTTTCATCTGGTCTTTGTTTACCCAACACTTAGTTGTATATGTGCTGGGGTTTGAACCTGGGTCCTTGCACATGTTAAATAAATGCCAGCCCTTTTGGGAGGAATTTTGAAGTTTTTAAGTGCATATTTTGATTTCTACATAGACTTGGGGGCAAAAGTGATATTTAATAAGTAGTGTCTGTAATTTTAAGACATTTTTTAATGCAAAACAAAAATTTGTCCTTTACCCATCCTGATTTCACAATATCTTGCCAAAATCCTATAATAGGTACTTTTGTATGGGTAAAAACATTCATAAATTTCTGAGTTTAGAACCTGTTAGATTTTTTTATAGAAACATACATGTTGAATTTTTTCAGGAATTCAACTATTAGGTTAATCAAGGTAGCATTGCCTTTTTTTGTTTGGGTCTTTGCTCAGATTTGAATACTACTTGGAAAGTCATATGCTCAAAAACACCACTATTTGTGCTATTTGAGTTATTACATGTATCAATCTGCATTTATTGCTGCTGCATTGATGTAGATTATACAGATAATGTAATCAAGAGTTGTGTCTATATGCATTGGAATATATATTATTAAAAGCTGCTTTCCTTTATTTTTCCATGGTATTTCAGTTAGGTTATAGCAGGACTCTTGTGACTACAATTGATTCCATTCAGATAATTGAGGATAATCTCCCTAAGATTTTTTAAGTAATCCTATCTGCCAAGTTCCTTTTGACTGTGTAAGATACTTACCTTCATAGGGTACAAAGATTAGAATATGTACATCCTTGTTTACCACTGTATGTAAAAAATAAGGCTCTGGTGATTAATAACCTCTGTGCATAGTTAAGGCTATTGCCTTAATTCCATTTTTTAAAACTTTATTAAGGAATAGAGTTATTGTACAATCATAAATGTGTATAAAGTAACGATATGATATGCATTTGCTCCTAAACCACAGTTACCTCCACATTGCCCAAACTGCAGTCTCTTGATTCTTTTGTATTTCACCCATACAACTGATATAAATGTTTAGATTGTGAATTTTCCAGAATTAAAAGGTCTCATAAATACTAATTGGATTCTTGGGGATTAAAGAATGTGCTACATTGTTGATTGTCTCCCTAGATCACTTCTTATCCCCCCTCCTTTTCCCCTCACATATCTATGGTACTGCTAGACAATGTGTTGCTATGCCTTTGCTGGATCTTAATTCCATTTATTAGAGAAAATAAATGATAGCTTCCATAGGCTCTGTCTCTCAGGATGGTCCTTTCTGTTATAGAGGAATCCTCCAGCCTGGGACAAATAAGGAGTTTTGGAATTCTTCAAGATTGCAAAATTCTTGGAGCTATACAGTTGCAAAGAAGTTAGAGGAGGTGATTATGTTTTCTTACCATTCAATATGCAGGATTTTACTTCTTCAGCCTCGTTTTAGTGCAGTTGCTAGTCTCACCCTCAATTGTACCTGGAGTCCCCATGTTTTCTGTGCCTGAAATCTCCTAAAGACTGTTAAGGATCTTCTCACTAGCAGAGAAGAAAAGAGGATGGGAAAATGGAGATATAGTGGATCCTGAAGCAGGCTGTCATCCAGTCTGCTTTCAGAAATGTCTCATGCCCAACCTTCAGATATAATTGGAGCCTCTAATTCCTGAATTTCTCTGGGGTTCTGCAGTGCATGGTTGGTTCTTTAAAATTAATATTCTAATTTTAACACATTAATTGTACAAATTAATGAGCTCCATTGTGAAATTTCTGTACATGCGTATGTGTATATATCATACTTGAATCATATTTACCCTCCCTTCTCTTACACTGTACTTCCCAAACCCCCATCACCCTCCAAGATCCTAGTAGTCCTTCTTCTATTCTGTGGTCATTTTTGTTTGTTTTCATGTATGAGAGAAAACATGTGATACGTGTTTTTCTGTGTCTGGTTCAATTTGCTTAACATAATATCTTCCAGTTCCATCCATTGTCCTGCAAATGACAGGATTTAATTTTATTGATGGCTTAATAATACTCCTTTGTGTTTATACGCCATATTTTCTCTATTAATTTGCTAATGAAAATAGAGCATGATTCCATATCTTGCAAGTAACTTCATTTCCATCAGATGTATACCCAGGAATGGTATAGCTGGATCCTATGGTAATTCTAATTGTAGTTTTTCAAAGAATTTCCATACTGATTTTCATAGTGGCTATACTAATTTCCATTCCTATCAACAGCAAGTTTTCATTTTTCTCTATAACCTCAACAGCATTTGTTATTTTTTTATTTTTCTGATAATAGCCATTCTAACTTGTCTGAGTAATGAGATACCCTCATTATAGTTTTCATAGTTTTCTATTTTGATTTATATTTCCCTGATGTCTAAAGATATTGAACATTTTCACATATTTATTAGCCATTTATACTACTTTTCTGATAAATGTGTACTCAGATCACTTGTCCATCTATTAATTGGTTTGTTTTTTGATTTTTTGAGTTTTGTATGAATTGTGAATATTAATTATTTGTCAAATGAATAGCTGGCAAAGATTTTCTCACATTCTGTAGTTTCTATCTTTTCTATATTGTTTCCTTTGCTATGCAGAAGTTTAATTTGATGTAAAACCGTTTGTTCATTCTTGTTTTTGTTTCCATAGATATTGTATTGCAAGGAAGGAATTCCCTGCATTTTCCATATGTTTTCTTCTAGTACTCTCAAAGTTTCATTTCTAACCTTAGGGCTTTGGTTCATCTTGAGTAGATTTTTGTGGATGGTGAGAAAGAGGGGCCTAATATCAATCTTATACATGTAGATAACCTGTTTTTCCAGCACCATATATTGAAGATGCTGTCCTTTCTCCAGGGTATGTTTATGGCAATTTTGTCAAGAATCGGTGGTGTGAAGATGCGTGGACTTATTTCTGTGTCTTCTGTTCTGCTCCACTGGTCTCTTTTTATGCAATACCATTCTGTTTTTGTCACTATGGCTCTGAAATGTGTTTTGAAATGAGATTTTTTGGGATGTCTTCATCACAACTGGTTTTTGGCCCAGGATTGCTTTGGCTATTTGTGGTGTTTTGTGCTTCCAGGTGAACTGTAGGATTTATAAGTCTGTGAAGACTACTGTTGGTATTTTGATGGAGATGACATGAACTGATAGATTGCTTTCAGTCTTTTAGCCATTTTTTAAAATATTTTTTTATTTTTGAACAACCATAGAAGTTTTTAACAAAATAATATAAAATGTGTATATATTCTGGATATTGCAATTACCCCCAGGAGTGCCCCCCAATTACCCTCCCTTATCCCGCCCTTCCCCTTCCCACAATATCTCTAAAAAAAGTATTAGGTTGTAAAACATTACATCTTATCTGGATTTAACACATGCTAATAGATCAACTTTCTCACTTCGACCATTTTAACAGTATTGATTCTTCCAGTCTGTGAACATAGAAGATCCTTTTAAATTTCTTGTGTGTTCTTCAATTTATTTCTTCCATATTTTGTAATTTTTATTGTAGTAGTATTTCACATCATTAGTGAGATTTATTCCTAGATATGATTTTTTGTGGATATTATAAATTTGATTACATTTCTTATTTCTTCCTGAGTGAGCTCATTATTGTTGTATAGGTATTGATCGGCCTACCTGACACCCCATGTGCCTGTTCAGGCCTCTTTGAATCCTGCCAGAGGCACTCAGGACATCCCCAGTAAGACCTCCATCCAGAACAGCTGCTGATCAGGACCACTGGAGGAGGTTCCCCGCCTGGAAGCCTTGCCTACCTGACACTCCGTGTGCCTTTCAGGGCCTCTTTGAGTCCCGGCTGGGTGCTCAGGACACCACCAGTAAGACGCTCATCTGGAGCAGTCCCTGAGCAGAACCAACCAGAGGATGTTCCCAGCCTGGAGCAGCCCCCACCTAAGTAACATCCCATGGACTGTTACACCAAAAAGTTTCTGTATGGCCAAGGAAATAGTCAAAATAGTCAAGAGACCACCTCGTACAGAATGGGAGAGAATCATGGCCTGTGATCCCTCTAACAGGGGATTATTATCCAAAATTTACAAAGAACTTGAAAAACTCAATAACAAAACACAATCCAATCAATAAATGGGCCAGAGAGCTAAACAGAAACTTTTCAACAGAGGAAACTGAGCAAGCCAATGAATACATGAGAAAGTGCTCTAAATCACTGGTAATCAGAGAAATTCAAATCGCAACTACCTTAAGATTTCACCTCATTCTAGTCAGACTGGCAAAGATGAAGAATACAAACAATAACAAATGCTGGAGGCAATGTGGGGAGATAGGAACACTAGCACACTGTTGGGGGAATTACAGACTGGTCCAGCCACTCTGGAATGTAGTGTGGAGACTCTTCAAAAAATTAGGATTGGATCCACCATATTACCTAGCTCTCCCTCATCTGGGTATTTTCCCAGAGAAGTTAGAATCAGCACATTACACCAACACAGCAAAATCCATGTTCATAGCAGCTTAATTTACAATAGCTAAATTATAGAACCAACCCAGATGCCCCCTCACTGGATGAATAGATCCAAAAAGCTCTGGTATATATACAATGGAATTCTACTCAGCAATTAGAAACAACGATATTGTGGCCCTTGAAGGTAAATGGATGTCAATAGAAGAAATCATACTGAGCAAAGTTAGTCAAACCCAGAGAATAAAGGGCCAAATGTTTTCCCTCATTTGTAGTGGCTGGAGCTAAACCCAGGCTTGGGAGAAAGGTAGATAAACTCATGGATTAGAACCATAGAACAAAAATGCAAAATGTTAATATTTATGAGATACAATTGCAAGATACTTCATAAGCTATTTGAACAAGCTATGCTGCATGCCTTTACAAAAATGTAAATATTTAATCCTATTGTCAAATATATCAAGGAATAACAAGAGATAATAGGAAAGGAGAAGAAAGGGAAATGTTAGAACTGAGATAAAGCAAGGTACATTCCAAGCATTTATACATTTAGAAGTTTGTCACTATTTATACTATAGTCATATATATAAAAAATGTTCTTCATAGGTATAGGAAGTATGACACCATACTTGGTTTTTTTTTGTTTATTTATTTTTTGTTTGTTTTTTAGGAAAAATATAGGACCCAGAAGAGAGGCATGGGATCAGGTGATGGGAGGAGGGAGGTAGAAGGGTATGGTGGGGGGATATTGACCAAATTGTATTGCTGTATTGTGTGCAATTAGGAATATGTGACAACAAATCCCATCGTTTTGTATAACTCTAATGCACTAATAAAAATAATTTAAAAAAGAAAAGGTATTGATCTTTGTAAGCTGATTTTGTGTTTATTACTTTACTGAATTTATCAGATCTATGTGTTTTGGTGGAGTATGTAGGATTTTCTATATATAGAACCATATCATCTGTAAATAGGCATAATTTGAGCTCCCCTTTTCCTGTTTGTATGCCTTTTATTTCTTTCTCTTGTCTTATTACTCTAGAAAATCACAATCATCTTTTTAATGTGCTGTTGAATTTTATTTTCAAGTATTTTGTTGAGGATTTTTATATCTATGTTCAAAATTGGGATATTGGTTTATAGTTCTTTTTTGTTGTTGTGTCCTTGTCAGATTTTGGTAGCAGGATAATACTGGCTTCAAAGAATGAGTTTGTAACACTTCCTTCACTTTCTATTTTCAGGACTATTTTGAGTGGCACTGGTGTTAGGTTTTCTTTAAAGGTCAGGTAAAATTCAGCAGAATTCTCACCCTCAGCTTTTCTTTATTAAGAGACTTTTTTAATTTAATTGCTTCAGTTTCATTGTTTGTTAATAGTCTGTTTAGTTTTTTTAATATCCTCTTGGTTCAACATTGGTGAGTCATATACATGAAGAAATTTGTCCATTTTTTCTTAGTTTCCAATTTATTGGCATAGTTTTTCAAAATACTCCTTAATTATCTTTTGAATTTCAGTGGTATCTGTTGTAATGCCTTTTTTTTAAATCTCTAATGTTATTTATTTGGGTTACCTCTTTCTTTTTGGTTAGCTTTGCTAAATGTTTGTCAATTTTATCTTTTCAAAGAATTGACTTCTTTGTATTGTTTCTATTTCATTAATTTCTTCTTTTAGTCTTTTTTTCTGCTCTGATTTTTATTTTTCTTTTTTTCCTACTGATTTGGGGTTGGTTTGTTCTTGGTTTTTTAAATATTGAAGTGTATTATAAGATTATTTGAGATTCATATTTTTTTAAAAAGTAGATTTTCTTTTAATTTGGCAATGACTATTGCCTAAAAACCTTCCTTTTAATACTACCTTTGGTGTATTAGCACAGGTTTTGATGTGCTATGTTTCTGTTTTTGTTCAACTCAAAGGATTTTTTTATATAAAGAAAAGAACAGAGAGAGAGAGTGAGAGAGAGAGAGAGAGAGAATCACTTTTTGTCCCATTTTTTTTGTGTGGATTTCTTTGCTCTGAAACTTCATTGAGTATATAGTTATGGGGTTTGAACTTGCGCAGTCAGGCAAACACCGCTGAGCCACCACTCCAGCCCTAACTAACTCAAAGGATTTTAAAATATCCCCTCTGACTTCTTCAGTGACCCCTTATTTTTGTCCAATTCTGCAGTTTCTCTTGCTGTTTTTTCTATCTTTATTCCATTGTGATCAAATAAGATACAAGAAATTATTTCAAAAATTTAAACTTTCATTTGGCTAAGGATATGATCTATTTTGAAAAACGTTCCATGTGCTAATGAAAAGAATGTGTATTTTACAAAGTTGGATATAATATTCTGTAGATGTCTGGTAAGTCCATTTGATCTATAGTGTAATTTAACTGTGCTATTTCTTCGTTGATTTTTTTCTTGGATAATCTGTCCGTTGGTGAGAGTGGGGTATTGAAATCACCTAGTATTGTATTGAGAACTATTTTTCCCTTTGTATGTCTAACAGTATTTCTTGTATAAAATTGAGTGCTGTGACATTCTGTGCATATATGTTTATTATTGTGGTATTTTCTTGTTGACTTGTTCCCTTGATCAATATGTAGTGATGTTTCTCTGTTCTGATATTTTTGTTTTAAAGTCTGTTTTATACTGGATGTAAGTACAGCTACTTCTGCTTCCTGGAGGATCTTTTTCTCTCCTTTTGATATGTGTATGTCTTTGCAGGTGATGTGACTTTCTTATTGGCAGCATATTGGTGATATTGTTAGGCCTTTCCTTTTTCTTTCTTTTTTCATACTAGGAATTGAACTCGGGGTCCTCAACCACTGAGCTATACCCCCACCACCACCTTTTTACATTTTATTTGGAGACAGGGTGTCACTATGTTAGTTAGGGCCTCATTAAGTTGCTTAGGCTGGCTCAGAACTTGAGATCTTTCTGCCTCTGCCTCCTGAGCTTCTGGGATTACAGGTGTGTGACACCATGCCAGCTTTTTGCTTCTTTTTATAAAATCCATTCAGCCTGTCTGTGTCTTTTTATTGGAGAATTAAGAACATTTAGTCAGAGTTACTCTTAAATGCTGTGTACGTATTTCTGTAATTTTGTTGATTTCTTTCTGGTTGTTTTGAATATTCTTTTTTTCTTTCTCTGTCTTATAAGTTTGATGGTAAACTGCGTTGATGTTTGATTCTTCCCTATTTCTCATTTGCCTATCTATTCTTCTGATGGGATTTATTTTTTTTCTGTGTTTTATTGTCATGTTTATCTTTCTTCCTCTTCTGAATGCAGGAATCCCTTAAGCATTATCTGTAATTCTGGTCTATGGTCCTGGCCTCCCTTGGTTTATGCTTATTTCAGAAGGTCTTTATTTATTCTTTGATTATGAGTGATAATCTTGCTGATTATATTAATTTTGGTTGTCAGATATTTTCTTTCAGGACTTGAATACATCATTCCATGCACTCCTCCACTTTGGTGTTTTTGCTGATGAATTAGCTGTTAGTCTAATGGGTTTACCTTTAAATATGTCTTGGTGCTTCTCTCTTGCTATTTTAATACTTTTTTCCCCTGTACTTTTGGCAATTTAAGTACACAATATATTATAGAGAGGTTCTTTTCTGTTCATGTCTGTTGATGGTTCTCAATGCCTCTTTACCCCTGCCTTTCCCATGATTTGGGAAATTTTCTGCTATTATTTCACTGAGTGGGTTTTTTGTACCCTTGGCATGTACCTATTATCCCTCCAATATGCCAGTTATGTGGAGGTTTGATTTTTTAATGGTATCCTAGATGTGATACAGGTACCAAATTATGTGGGATGCACCCTCTGTGAATACTCCTGCTATGTTGGTAATCCCTATCAGAAGTCAGGAGTCACTATGGGATTTACACAGGTGCTGTATATAGTAGCTCAGTTACTTGAAAGTGATTTGATTCTTATCTAGTTACTCCAGTCATGTTGAAGGACCTGAAACTCTTATCCTCTGATTAGAGACTGTTTCAAATCTAGGTGCTCCGTGAGGAGTGGAATCATTGCTCTCCCTTTGTGGGACTCACCTTCAGTGTTATCAGCCCTGAATTATCTGGATAACTGTGACTGTGATCAATGTAGAGGACCTATGTAGATGTGTTGTCAGCAGGTATTCTTATTTTCCCTCTCTAAAGCTACTGCTGTGGGGGATGTCTACTCAGGAATAGGGCCATAGCCTCCCCTAGCCGTTCCCACCTGGGGACACTTCAACAGCTGGGGGTTTATGTCCCCTGTTATCTTTTTTCTTTCTTTTTTTGTACTAGGAATAGCCATTTTTATTTATTTTTGTACTAATGGTTTTGTACTTAACCATTGAGCCACATCCCCAGCCCTTTTTATTTTGAGACAGTGTCTTGCTAAGTTGATTAGGGTCTTGCTAAGTTGCGGAGGCTGGCTTTGAATTTGTGATCCTCTTGCCTCAGCCCCCTGAACTTCTGGGATTACAGGTGCATACCACTGCTCCCCAGCCCTTTTTTACTGAGACAGGGTCTTGCAAAGTTGCCTGGTAATTTGCTGAGGATGGCTTCAAACTTGCAGTTCTTCTTCCACAGCCTCCTGAGTCTCTGGAATTACAGGTTTGTGCCGCAGTGCCCAGCGCCATGGTTTTATTTAAGTAAAACGGTCTGCCATGGTTCACATGGAACTGGGTCCTGGCTGGGAGCTGGGCTTAATTTCTCTCAGTGGAGCTGAGTAACTTAGAGACAGAGCATGAACCCAGTATGCAAAAGGCCCTGGGATTGAACTCCAGCACTGAGGGGGTAAAAAAGTAAATAAGTATAAATATAGATCTAAAAATGAAATATAAAAATAAAAATAAAAAGATAAAGTATATGGAGAAAATAATGAGTCAAAAATTCCTTCTAGCTGAGGTGCCTGGAAACACAGGTTAGGTTGAATGATTGAGGGCTATGCCAATCTCCAGTCTCATCTTCTTTCCAGTCTTCTCAGGTTGGAATCTGCGAGGCATGGTGGAGGTGTAGTGGATCACAGTTTGTTGACATTCATCTCTGCTCTGGCAAAATCAGTTAGAACAACATAGAGACTGCACCAGGCATTTCTCACTGAGTGGGATATTATGGTGGAATGTAGACCATGACAGGGATATGTCTTTTCCATAGGTTTTTAGTCTGTGACCCTGGGGGCATGGCAACTGCTGAAGTCATGGGGAGACTTCCTCTTGACCAGAAATGGGGGGCATGCAAGCTGCTTCAGGCACACATTTGCTGCTTAGGTTTTTCATTTGCGTGACAGGGGTATGGCAAATGCCTAAAATGAGGTGGATTCCTGGATGCCAAGGTGGGGTGCAGTTGAACCACTGAGTTTTGTGCTGTGGGGCATTGCAGGAACTGACAGATCTATATCTGATACTTTTGGCCCTGACACCTTCAACCTGATCCCTGTGGGAAACTGCAGTACTAGAAAATAGTTTTGATGAACTACTGATTTCAGAAGGGAGTGACTGCTGCTTCCCTCTTCCCATTATAGTCTCTGGTCTCCACAGCATAAAACCCTCAGTGGAGGAAATTGACCCACAATAAATTGTTATGATATGTGCATGTATGAAAGTGTAACAATAAAACCCTACTTTATGTAAAACTATAATGCAAATAAAAAATTTTCACTGTTTGTGTCAGAGATACTCCCCTAAGCCAAGATTGTCTCATGTGGCTGCTGTTTGTGCAGTCCATGCAGTGAGTTGTTTACACAGACCATGAGATGTGATTATGCTGTATTTTATGACCCCAGAACATTATAGTCCCAAACAAAAGGACCCTTCTTAAGTTGGCTCCTAACTATAACCCTCTCTGAGTTTGCTGAGAGATTCAGTGACTTTCTTCTCTAAAGCTGGCTTGTTGTGCACTCTGATCACTTATTTATGTAAGCTGTTTGTCTACAGGGTGCAGCCTTTTGTGCCATGCTGTGACTTTCTCTTTCACCTTTACCCACTTGACGTAAGAGTTCCCTTCCCTTCCCTTAACTGAGGGGACAGGTGAGTTATGACCTACTGGTTACTTTATTGTATCTTTTTTTTTTTTTGGCTATTATGTATTTCTTTTCTAACTGTTAAATCTAGTTGAAGTCTCATCCCCTTCAAAAAAATTTCTTTGACTCTTTCAGCTCATTCCACTTCCATTTATATTTAACATTATGCAATTTTACACTTAAATGTTCTTTCATTGTTTCATAAGTGAGCTTTGTCTAAGTAAGTAAGTAATAAACTTCTAGTGGACAATAATGCCACCTTTGTCCCTGAACCTATTTGTGGCTCATACAAAGGTTTTAATTCAAAGATGAATTAAATTTCTTAGCATGGATAAGAAATTTATTCTCTCCTAACTCCTGCCCTCCTACTTTAAGGGATTAGATTCTAGTCTAATAGTTCACCTACTTCCTCCCAATTATTCAGGTTAGTGAAGGTTCCCAGTGTATGGTTTTCCCAAAACAAAAATAACAATCTTAACTGTCTGCCATTAATCTAATAGAACCCAGGGAAGCTTTTAATAAAAAGTATAAATGGTTACCTAAAGAACAGTAGTACGCAGATCATTTAGAGAGAAGGTTCTACCTGTGCGTTTGGTAGAATGTCAGGCCTTTGTCAGGTACTCTGTCTTGTGTTACTATAGATCAGGTGATGCAAGTTTATCAGTTGATTCTGTAGAGCGACCAACAAAGGGAAATCAGGCAAGTGCTCTGCTAGAGTGGGGACAGATTGGTCTGTAGTCCCTGACTGTAGCAACTCTAGCCACTTGTTTTAGTTGTATAATAACTGCAGAACTGGAGGCTTGCTGTTCGAGATGGTCCTTGGCCTTTAGTTATGACTTGTTCTGATCTCATGAGACAATTACTCCTCCAGTTGTCAATGAACAGGGAAGAAGGATGCAGTCATTTATTGATTAAACCTCAGACAGCAGGTAAAGATTGGCACTTCCTGGATCTTGGATAATATTCTCTTACTGGGCAATAGGGAAAGACTAAAGAGTTAAAAGTAAATGTTACAAGTATTTACAGGGTTATAGTAATCCAGGGCAGAGGTCAAGGTATTGTTTCATGCCTTATAAATGGCAAAAACCATAATTTATGGTGTATTGTGTATGTGTGTCTAATAAGTCCTTGGAACAACCTTATGGGCTCTTACAGTACCATTAGCATCTAACCCAATGTTTATTCATGCTAAGAAATGAATAATAGCAGTTTGCTCAAGACACAGTGGTTTGGATACCAGTATATAAGGAACGGTTTAACAGGAGAAAAGCAGGCCTTATTCAAGCACTGTCTTATTATGAAAGCTTTTTTTACTAGGAATGCCCACTAGAGATGCCAGACTCTAATATAATTGTCTTGTGCACTATCTAGTCAAATTAAAGATAACAAAGGACTCTTTTACTTGGGTCATTATATGGTTACTTGAAAATGAGTGATCACATACAGAATGAATTTTATATATATTTCATATTTATTATATGTTTCATGAAATATTTGATTTTATGGAACATATACACATTTAAGAATCTATAAATGAGGTGCTGGAACAGTGGCTCAGTGGTTACTGTGCTTGCCTGGCATGCATGAGGACCTGGGTTTGAACCCGAGAACCACATACACAACTGAGTGTCAGAGAAACAAAGGCCAGATAAATAAATAAAATAAAGTTGATTCTCTCTTTCTCTCATTATCTCTCTCTCTCTCTCTCCCTCTTTCTCTCTCTTAAAAAAAAGAATCTATAAATGATAAAGTGGTTTGGGATTTAATTCATCCCTATTTTTAAGGGAATTGGTAAAACAACTAGACTAAATTAAGAGGAAACCTCTCTAAAATTTTTATTTAGATCTTTCTTTCTCATTTTCTTTTATTATTTGCTAATTTTTGCTCATGACCTGCATTAGTCCACATCTTGCATCTGTGTGTTGTTATTCAAGATCAGATATTAAGAACTGAATCGTTATAACTTATGTCTTTAGGTGAATATTTCATTTAATAACCTCAAAAAATTAAATGTTCAGTGTTTAAGTATTATAAAACAGGAAAGAACTCAATGATTGAACAACATCAAAGCAATAAAAACTCATTCTGTTTAGAAAAAATCTTTAACACTTTGGTGTATGTACTTTCCTATCTGTATATGTGCAGGTATTAGTATGTATAGATTAAAAACTGAAGTCATTCTTTTATGTGTGTTGGTTTCTTTTAGTTCAGGTTTCTTTGGTTACATTATTTGTATTGGTTGCATTATGCGTTATTTATTTGTGTGACTGTGTAACAGTTTGCAATAATAAATTCCTTTCCCTGAGACTTTTGTATGTTTATAGTTTTGTTGTCATTGTTTCTGTAGCTTTTGCTATCCTTGTTCCTCTGCATTACACAGCCTTGGACACAGCTAAGCAAAGAGGTTCACTAACTTCAGTGTACATACTGCACAATATACTGTGATTCCTGAGCACCTTGGCATGCCTCTCTTCTCCCTCTCTTTCTTGCCCTTCCTCTTGCTCTCTCAACCACTTTCTTACCAGTGGTAAGTGGCCATCTTCCAGGATTTCTTTGGGAAGAGTAGAACTTTGCATTTGGGTTTTAGTTAGGAATCCACCCTCAGCACGGCTTTTGTTGGCTCATGAATCACAGCAGTCTGAAGGGAGCAGTTTGGGATTTGGTGATTTAACCATTTCAAATCTAGTCATGGGCTATCTCTTCATCAACAGAGGATGATTACAAAGGAACAAGAAGAAGCCTGCAAAATTAAAGGTCTGAGAATGCCATGGAAGCAGGAGAGTGTAGAGGACAACAGGCCCTCTCAGGGCCTTTACAAGCTAATTATTGCCTCAGCCTTTACTTTGTCAACTGTAAAATGTGAATAATCATATCTAATCCTAAAGTTTTTGTAAAGATTAAAAGTGAAAATATGTTTCCTGCAAACTTAGCTCAGTATCTTGTGGAGAATATTAATAATAGCATTATTATGTTGTTGTGGTGAAACTGCAGATGGAAATAGAGGTGCTAATACATTATTGGGGACCACAGAACGTATTCTAACCATAAATCCATGCAGAAAAGGATTCGAAAGACAGGTCTTTCATCTTCTTTATTCGCCCGTTTCTCTTTCATATGTCTTAGAAAAAGCAGCCCTTTTTCATGGTATTTCCTCTGTCAGACCATATATGATGCCATTGAAAAGAAACAACGATCACTAACAACCTGAAAGCTGAGTACGTGGTTAGTTCAGCTTTTGTTGGAGATTTCCCAGTAGGTGAGTATAGTAGTCCCCCCTTAACTATGGGGTATATGTTACAAGACCTCAAGTAAATGCTCTAGACTCTAGTTAATATCAAACCCTACATATACTCTAATATTTTCTCTACATACATGCCTATGATAAAGTTTATTTTATAAATTAGACATAGTAAGAAATGAACAAATAATTACAGAATAGAATGATTATAATAATATACTATAATAAAAGTTATGTGAATGCGATTTCTATCTCTCAAAATATCTCATTTCTCTGTAATAACTAGAGTAACTGATTTTATTTCCTTTTTTGAGAACATTTGTCTTTTCACTTAAGGGAAGCACTTTGTGGCTTCTTATTGACATATCCAAATTGTCAGTGTCTTTACTTTTGTGTTTTGGGGTCATTGTTCCATAAACAAGGGTTACTTGAATAAGGACTATCATATTGTGACAGATCTGACAATCAAAATGCCTCCTGAATAGGGGCTGGAGTGGTGGCTCAGTGGTAGAGTGCTTACCTGGCATGGATGAGGACCTGGGTTCAACTCCCACACCACATACACAACTGAGTGTCGGAAAAATAAAGAGCAGATGAAGAAATAAATAAAGTTGATTCTCCTTTTCCCTCTCTCTCTCCCTTGCTCTAGTCTTTAAAGAATGCTTCCTGAGTGACTAACAGGAGAGTAATGTGGACAGTATGTATACAACTGGACAAAGGCATGATTTACATCCCAGCTGAGATGGAGTAGCATGGAATGAGATTTTATACTACTCAGAATGGCATGCAATTTAAAACTTACAGTTTTTTTATTTCAGGAAGTTTTCCATTTAATATTTTCAGAACTCAGTTGACTGTGGGTAAATGAATCGTAGAGAATAGAACTACAAAGAAAGAGGGACCACTGTATTCATTTGGCCTACACCCCATTACCCCATCCTGAAACCACATATGAGCTTTGTTCTTATTAACAACAAAGGAATGGACAAAACAGATATGGACTTGGTCTTAACATACTTATTTAGCCTTAACATAAATGATTGTCCTTTGCAACCCATGTCCTTTCTAATATTTGAACATGAAAAATTCTGAGTAGCATTGTCTTAAAATGAATCCTCTATTACCAATGAGCTAGGGAGCTAACACAGAGTAGCATCATAACTGGGCAAGGTCACCACATTTAATGACTCATAATTGTCACCAAAAAATTATAAATGAAGATATTCTAAGTATAAATCTAAGTAATAATTTCAAATGGTGAAATGATGTTTTAAGTTCCATAAAAGGAACATAAATATACCTTATGCATTGATTATTCAAGGGGCTTTTATGAACTATAAAGTGTGCATCAGCACATAAAATGACAAATTATGTCATAAATTTAGCCTACCTCAAATTAATATGCTTGCTATGAAAAATATTAACATTTAAGTCACTACCTTCAATTTAATTTCCTTTGGAGGCAGCATTTGAATGATCAAAGTAGTTCTAAAAAGCTATCAAAGGAATTGACCATTTTAAAAATAAATGAAGAATTTGCTGTAACAAGTTGAAAGATTTGGAATTGTCATTGACCTTAGAATGACACTCTCATTTGAGAAGTTGATCTGGTATTTATTATTATTATTTTTAAGGATCATTGTAGTATCTAAATATTTCAAGGGCTCTCTGAGTATTTTCGATGTGAGAGTTTGAAGAGCAGTAAACTCTCAAATCAGGCCCTTCTGTTTATCTTTTTTCTCTCATTTTTGAAAAGCTATAAGGATAGAAGAGAATAAGAAGTCACAGAAATACCTCTTCTAATAGGAGGGATGGAATTAGGAAAAGGTATTATACATCTTTGCCCTTAAGGTGGCAAGTATTTATTGGTGAATACTCCGTGTGTGTGTGTGTGTGTGAAAGATTTATGACACATGATAAATGTATATGTGTATGCACGTATGATATTTACATATCTATTTTTATTTATTTCTATTTATATATTAACTTCAGAGTTTCATATCTTTTTAAAGTCCATCTGGAAGTTACTATCTTCAGATATTTTTGGTGTGTGTGGTGCTAGGGATTGAACCTGTTGCCTCACACATGCTAAGCAAGCCGTCTATCACTGAGTTACATCCCAGCCCCATCTTTTTCAGACGTACTTCTCATTTGGCACCATGTTGGAGAAACTATATAAACAGATGTCACTGAAAATAAAAGAGTAAAGTATAGCAGATAAATGAGTTATTAATCCCAATTTCATTACTTGCTAATTCTCTGAGAGTAAATCTATTTGAGCATTAATTTCTCCATCTTTGAAATGGAATTCTTAATACCAACTATTTAAGAATTTGGCAAGGATTATGTAAGATAATATATGAATTATAATTTAAAAAGTAATTATAATTATTTTTCCTATTATTATTACTTCTATTATTCATAATTGTATTGAGTAAGTGAGATTTGTCATTCAAAGTGTTGACTAAAAGGGACTAACTATATTATGGTGTAAGTATTTTAGCTATGTTACTAAAGTTTCTTGAAAGCAAACATAAAGTGTAATTACTGTTTATGTAAATCTAAATCTGATCCTAATTAGAATATTTTCCCAAGCAATTATTCTTATCTACATTGGTAAGGACACACAAATCCAACATGGGTGAGAGGAAAGGAGTCAGACCATCTGAGCCTAATCTTTTCAGTGTTTGCCTATTACCAGCCCTTGAAAAGCTTATAGGAAAGGGAAAGGCCAGAAAAATTATTGTTTTTAAAAAGGACTCTAGACATCGCTTAGGAAGGGTCTGGAAAGAATTATAGTCTCATTAGTTCTGATATTAAAGCACCACAAAATTCATATCCCTACTTTGATCTTGACTCAAGAGAATGTAAGGAAATTGGCATTCCATCAATCAAATAAATCCTGTGTTTGTCCACTTGGGGTGTATCTTATAGGCAGGTGAGAAGGTGAAGGAGAAAAATCAGATGACATTACATCTCTTCTGAAAATGTAATATCAATTAGCCATTAGGAGAAAATAAAACACATACCCTGCCATTACCAGTCAATGTCCGTATAATTATAAGAGCTTCAGGAATTTGGTGTTCTATTTGACTTCAAACAAGTAAAAGGCTCAAGTCATTCAACCTGGTATAATGTTTTCTGAAGATTTGGTCAGATCATTTTCTTGCCTCAAATATTTAATTGAACCAGTTGTGGGTAATGAGGTCTGCTCCTTGACAACTCCTAAGTAGTTTTTGCACTCAGTTATCCTTAATAATATGTTATAATGTCATCTTTGGCCTTATGCACAGGCAGATGGGAATTTAGTGGCACATTCTCTGAAAATACTGGCCCAGAAAAACGTCTTGAAAGTCTCACAACAGCTTCTTTACAGAACACTTCACTCAGGCTCTCTGTCAACATGAAATTTGACATAGAGCTAGGAGAGTTAGAAAACTTGAGGGAGTTTGCAGTCTTCTGTGCTACAGTTAAATTATTATTTTAGTCCTTCCTTTTCCTGAGTATCACATTATTTAATTCATTTAGTTTGGTTTTCTTGTTGTTTTTCTGAAGATATTCGTTACTGGAAACAAAACCCAAATGAAATAGTGCAAAGCATGACAACAACAAAAACAATAACAAAAATGTGTAACCCATTGGCCTAATTCCTTGGAGTAGTGGCTTATTAATTTCTTATCTTAGAAAAAAAACTTACCAATATTGTCTGGGTATGGAATTGTCTAAAAGCCCTAGACTTTCTGCAAGCAGGATTTTTCTTTTAAAAGGGAAAGGCGATTACAGGAAAAAGTACCAGTTGGAGAAAGAATAGTAGGAGAAATGTTTTAAAAGAATTTGCATATGAATAATCCCCACAGACGTCATTTAGGTGTAAGAAGAGTGCAACTTCCCCAAAATGGAAGTGAATCCAAAAAGGGAAGGATAATTTTCATAGATTGTGTTTGAGAGAATATAAAATGGGAAAGGAAAGCTGAAGAGGCCAATTCCTTTACAAATGTTAGATGTTTGGATAGTAAACACTTCGATAGCAATTCCACATTTTGTTTTTCTTCAGCCCTACCCTGCGTTGTTTTGGATGCCATTCTCTCATGATGCTGCCAGTCCAAGTTCAAACCTTTATATCCCAGATTGCTTGTCTCACATTGGTTATGTATTAAAATTGCCTTATGTCACACACTATGCAATTTAGAGAAAGATTTTCATTGTGGAACAAACTTGAAAAAACAAAATATTTCTGTGAAAAGCAATTTGCTTTGCTAGGCTTTGCCTGTATTCCCAGTGCAATTATTGTAGATTATATGAGTTTGAAAATGAGCTTTCTTCCTTTCAACCCACTCTCTCTCTCTGTTTGATTCTTTCGTGAAGTCATAATCCTCTGTTTGCGCAGTAAGTCTGTTACCATGGAGATTAATGTGATGTTACAAATTTGCTATTATTTATGACTTCATTGTAGGATGGATCTGAATGAGAAATTCATCTCTGATTTCTTCACCAAATATTTGGTGAGCCATATGAGAACAGGTGAAAGCATTTCAGTTTTCATTTCATAATTAGGACGTAAAAGTGCTTTCACCAGTGGAAAAATTTAAAAATTTAAGAAATCATAATTTAAAAATTGTTAAATATTCTTGAAGAGAAGATGACACATAAAACAGTAGGTTTAAATTTATATTCTGTTTAAGAAAGAATCTGCTGAGAACTATAAGACTCCTCCTCTTTAAGAAATCTGGCTGGTCAGTGTCATTCCATGAACAAGTTTCTCCTTGGTACAGCCATGTTTACTTTCTTTGTTAAGAAAAACTAAACAGTGAGCACTCTGGTGCATAAGCCCCTCAACCATTGAGATATTGAATTCTGATCTTTAATAAACCAACATTGATTTACTTCACTGCTTCTGTTTGCTTAGTTAAGCTCCATTGGCAAAGGAAAAGGCACACATAATTTAATCAAATTGCTTTTTTTCATTTGATTTTTTATTAGTGCACAAAGCAGGCTCTAAGCATTCAGAATTTATTTTTACCAGTAAAATATCTTTCTTCATTCTTGGAGGAGGAATTTGAAATTAGTTTATTTTATCCTTCACTCCTGATGTGTAGGAAGACAAATAAAATGTGGCAGAACTTATTTTTAGTGGCAGATTCCTTGTTTCATTTTTTTTTCTTGACATTAGTGTTCACTAATAAATCCAGTAGAACATCTAAACAGTACTAACCTTTGAGTTTTCAGGTTTCTGGTGCTAATGAACAATATCTTCAACATAAATTAGGCAATACTTTGTTTAATTAGAAGTGAAGTTTTCCTGATCTTCTCATTCAGCCACTTAATAGATGAAAAACTGAGACTTGGAAAAGTGAAATGGTTTTCCCAAGATCATGAGGCTGATTGGTTGACAATTTAAAGGTGAAATAAAAAGATCTATTCTATACAGGATCTGGTTCTAGATAATCAATGCCACTTGGAAACTCTTATTTCTCCTTTAGAATTTATTTCAAATTAAATATTTTCCCATACACATTTTTTGTATCTAACTTTGTAAAGACACAGGGTGTTTAGGTTTACAAATAAAGGTGCTGCTATTTCCGTGAGAAGGAAGTTGGTGAATTACTTTAGATTGTGAGTGGGACTCATGAAATAGCTTGTGCTGTTGCACTTCCAGATGTCTAAATGCACGTAGACTTGCCAGCTTCACTGGAGAATGACAAGGTTAAGGAGCTGCATATTCTGTTTTTCTGCACAACATAACTTGCTTCTCCTGATTCCTCAGTAAAAAGTTAAAAAATTTAAGAGTTACACTTTAGTTTTATGAAATTAGTCTAAAGAAGGATAATACATTTTTACTTATATGATTTTTTTTCTGAATCATTCTTTATTAGAGGCATCTCTCCATTAATGGGATGTATCCTATCTTATCTCCCAAAGTTTGAAAAGTTTTTGTTTCTCTTGCTTGATGCAGACAGAAAGTAATTATATTATAGTCAATGATGGTGGTTATCACCTTTCTATGTGAAGAACTAAATTTGGCTTGTGCAAAGCATAAATATTACAGACTAGAGACAGAAAGAGAAGCAGAGACTCTGATTTACATGTTGAAATCAGGCAGTCTTGGAATAGGTGCTACTTTGGGACTTCCTTTTAGATGCAATAATGGGCATCCTTAATACTCTACTGGTCCAGTTTTGTGCTTTCCATTCTTGGTCCCATATGCCTCCCAGCTCTCCATTCCTGGCCAGAATGAAGGTGGGGCTATAGTACAAGGTCTATTGTCTCTCATGTGTAGAATTGTAGTATTTCTAGTGTGCAGGTAAAACTCATCTGGATCTACTGATGCTCTAGCTTCCTTTCCAGTATCTACTATAGAGGCTACTAACACAACTCATATGAGACGGAGTTAGATTAAGGATAGAAGGGAACTATGAGATTAAATTTTTGATTAGATATATAATAGCTCCAAGGATCTGGGGGTGTTGCTCAGTGGTTAAGCTATGTACTTACTATTATATAAGACATATACTATTTCCAAATAATAATCATCCTCCATAATTAAGCAAACCAATTGTGTTTTTACAAGACTGTGGCCAACTGGGTAATATACCATCTTACATCACTTTTCTTCTCTGCTTCTCTGTTCCTCATTCTTTCACTCTTGCTTTTCTGATATTATACACCTAACCCTAATAAAAATATAAGCTGGTCTATGTTTTGTGTGTGTGTGTGTTCCTGCTACATTCAATGAGAAGGTCAAAGTAATGGTGTGAGAATTGTAGCATGAGGTGGCTGCTTTTCATGGCATTCAGGCCTTGCCAAAAAACACAAGGTAATATATTGAAATTAAAAAAATTTTACACAAATTATGCTCTGAATGTCAGGTGACTTCTATAGCATCCCTTAAGAAGTCTAGTTAAAACAAAAAACAGCAGATTTAAGATCCTTTTATAAACATAACAGCTACAAAGGAAACAAAATAAACATCTTGTTAATTTTCCTATGTCAAAGTCAGATCCCTGATGACCAATGATGGAGGCATTTAAGTGGGTGAGTCTAAGAATCTTGAATCTGTACATTCTCCTGAATCTCATGGTGACCATTAAACCAGAGTTGACATGCCAGAATTTCCTTGCCAGGAAATAAAGAAAGGAATCAGATAATTCAGAGGGGTTAGAATCTATCTCTGAATTACTATGTAAAGTCTGAGAATTCAATCACATTACTGTGTACCCCATGGGTGGGGTTAGGGACACTACTTTCATATAGGCAACGAAGACTGTTCTTATATTTAGTACAATAGAATCCTTGAGCAACCTAGTGATGGTTTTGTTCTGTAGGCTAGGTGTTTTAGCTGGAGATGCTGCTATACTCTGGGCTCCTTAATATTCAGGAGAATGATAAGATTCTAAAATAAATAGTCCAAGTGGCAGCTCTTAACTGTCAGATCCTGAGGAGCTGGAATTCTGACCTTTGATGAGAAGGGACTCCAGGTGGTTTTGTTGTTATCTTGAAAACGTATGATGTAGCTGGGTCTACTTGTGTAGAAAAACTGCAAACGGAACTAGCTCCGGCTACCAGAAGCAGTGAGAAACAATCGATGGGCCTAGGAGATGTCTACCACAGTGTACTACAATTCCCAAAGACATGAGTCTTAATAACACATAAATGGAATGACACACCCTGAGAAATAACAACCACCCTCTTTCTTTGGCAAGCTTGTGCTTACACAGTAGGATTAAATACAAAGAAAATATGGTGGGGGTGGAGTGGGTGGGGGCTCTTTAAGAATTCAACAGCATGGGATTTCTTTTCCTAAAGATTATCTGGCTGCTGCCACTGCCAAATGACCAGACTGATGGTAAAAGATACTGCTATACCTTTATGCAGAGGTGACTTAATACATTAACTTCTTTAGACTTTATCTCCTGTTTCTAGAACTCTACTTCATTATTTTTTCTCTTTCCATTCCTCCTTTCTTTTCTTTTTCCTTTGTCTTCTTTATGTCTTTCTTCTGATGTCTCTGTCAGTATATATTTATTATCCACTTCCCCTTCTCTCTCCTTAAACACATATATTTGGATCTTGCAATAGGTTTCTCTTTCACTCTTTATGCTATGTTTATGCATTATTTTTTTCTACTTTTGTAATAGTGACAATTGATCTACAAATTAGATAATTTTTTGTCTATTTCTCAGGATGTGTTGAGGACAATTACAACGTAAAAATTAAGGCTATTCATTGGAAAGGAAGTAAATATCAGCAAAGTATTCATGAACCCAGCACAATAGTAAAGTTCGTTAAGTCTCATCATGTTGCAGCATTTTCTTCAAATTTGTGGCTCATCACATTTTCTTTATGACTTAACTTCACTAGATGAAAGAAATTATTGATTATACTATTTTATGAACTTTTTCCTTTTCGTTTAATTTAGTCAGTGCTCTGTTTAAAAGATCATTACTCTAAGTTCCTAAAGATACACTTCTTTATAGTCTTCTAAAAGGATTATAGTTCAGCTATTATATTCAATTATTTAATGCATTTAAAACTTATTTTTATTTTTTACTTAAGGCAGAGATCCAATTAAATTTCCTTTCATAGTTAACTAATTACTTCAGCAACATTTATTGAATAATTCTTCCTTTACTCAGGTATTTGTAATCATAGCTCTGTGTTTATTATTGTATTTTTTACTAAAAATTTTGTTCTTTTCAATTAATTTATTTAATCTTGCACAATAACAAATGCTTTTTAAAAATAGTTTTCTTGTAATTCTTGGTAATTAGGGTGTTTTAGTCAGCTTTTTCATAGCTATGACCAAGGACTTGACAAGGACAATTTTAGGGGAGAAAAAGTTTATTTGGCATTCATGGTTTCTGAGGTCTCAGTTCATATATCACTGATTCCATACCTTGGACCCAAGGTGAGCCAGAACATCATGGTGAAAGGGAATTATGGAGGAAAACAGTTCAGGATATTGCCACTAAAAAGGAGTGGGGGCCAGCGGGGTGTGGGGAATCTGCTCACCAGGAAAAAACATAAACCCCCAAAGCATGTCCTCAGTGACTTACTTCTTCCAGTTACACTCTACCTGCCAAGAGTTACCATCAGTTAATTTCTTAAAAGGGATTCATTGCTTTACTTCCATATATGCATACATAATGACAGAGTGGCCTAAACCTGATCCTTGTCCAGGATCTTCTCCCCTTTCCTCCACTTTCCTATGTCTTTGTCTCCTCTGTAACTTGCCCATATTACAGGTATAAAAGACCAAATACATATATTTTAATCACTGAAATTGCTAGATTTATATGCCTAAATGGGTAAATTTGGGCTTCTCATGGGTATCAAGTGTATACTCTACAATATTGAACACCCTCCTTTTTCCCTTTCTCTCCTCCCTCTCTTCCCCACCTGTAGCCATAGTTACTATATCTTATGTATTACTTCAAATTGAGTGGGTCTATTAAAAAAACTAAACTAACTTTCATCTCATCTTAGGTTTTACTCTAGCTTCCACATATGAGAGTCTCTGTATTTAGCTTGTTTCACTCAGCATAATTTTTTCCATTTCCATCCATTTACCTTCAAATGCCATATAGTTCTTTCTAATGCCTGAGTTTTTGATCCATTCATCCAGTGAAGGGCATCTGGGTTGTTTCCATAATTTAGCTATTATAAATTGAGCTGCTATAAACATTGATGTAGCTGTGTCTCTGTAATTAGCTGATTCTAGCTCTTCTGGGAAAATACCCAGGAGTGGGATAGCTGGGTCATACTGTGGTTCAATCCCTAATTTTTTGAGGAGTCTCCACTCTGCTTTCCAGAGTGGCTGTACCAGTTTGCAGTCCCACCAACAGTGTGTTAGTATTCCTTTCTCTCCACAACCCCTCCACCATCTGTTATTGTTCGTATTCTTCATCTTTGCCATTCTGACTGGTGTGAGGTAGAATCTTGGTGCAGTTTTAATTTGCATTTCTCTGATTGCAAGTGATGTAGAACACTTTTTCATGTATCTTTTGGCTTTTTGAACTTACTCTGTTGAGAACTTTCTGTTTATTTCTATAATGCATTTATTGATTGGAGTGTTTGTGTTTTGGTGTTAAGTTTTTTGAGTTCTCTTTGTATATTCTGGATATTAGCCCTCTGTCGGAGATTTAGCAGGCCATAATTTTCTCCCAATCTGTACATTCTTTCTTAACTCCTTAGCTGTGCAGAAGCTTTTCGGTTTAATGGCATCTCACTCATTAATTTTGGGTTTTAATTCTTGCCCTACAGGATTCTTGTTAAGGAAGATAGTGCCTACACCAATATGGTGGAGTGTCGCCCCTATCTTATCTTGTAATAATTGTATGGTTGCTCGAGCCTATTCAACAAATGGTTCTGAATAAGCTGGACAGCCATATGCAGACAACTGAAATTAGATCCTTATCTCTCATTCTGCACAAAAATTAAATAAAAATGGATTAAAGAACTAATAATTAAACCACCCATTGATTCTGATCAGTGGATTAGCGTTAGGGCTATCATAACCCAATCATCTAACCTCTGAACATTCTTTTATTATCTCAACATGAGATTTTGAGGGACACCTCATATCTGAAACATAACATAAGGAAAGCTAGTTCCTGTAATCTTAAACTGGTCCTAGGCTTTGTTTTTCTGTCCAGAACAATACTTATTCATCAAAACAGAAGCTCTGTGTTCATGGATTAGATACATGTCCTCAGGGTAAAGAGTGGTTTGATTTCTTATCTCCAGATTCTGACTACTTCATCATTGACCATGCTTTTTGTTCTCTAGTAGCATTTCTAAAAGCGGTATTTCTAAAAGTTATTTTTAACAATCAGCTTAGCATTTTATTGATATTCCCCCTCACTTATCTGCCACTCTTCTCTTTTTTTACTTTAAATGTGAATGTACTTATTTTTTTATTATGAGCTTGATAGTTCCAATTTCCAGAGTCTGATTTGTGCTGGCTCTTGCTTTTTGTGTGTTTTTTCCTTGTGAGTTTTGAGATTTTTTTTGTCTTTGAATTCCTATTCAATGGAATGCTACATAAATTCTGAGGTATTCTAGAAGGTATGTTCATTCAGAGGATTTTCTTCTCCCAGCAGCCTGGAGCTACCAAAAATCTAGGAAAATTTAATGTAAATCTTGGTTTTAGGTCTTCAGGATTTTCCTGAAGATATGAATGGCTCATAATAACATACCAAGGTTATGAATGGAAGTTTTCCTTGTCTTTTCTACCTGTCTCATTTGTTTCTAGCTTACTGCTATTCTGTTAGTATAAACCTTTAAGACTCTTGTTTATGTAGAGGTATCTTTTTGGAACTGCAATCTGAAGCTTGTCCTAGGCTTTGTTTTTCTGTCCAGAACAATACTTATTCATCAAAACAGAAGCTCTGTGTTCCTAGGATTAGATACATGTCCTCAGGGTAAAAAGTGGTTTGATTTCTTGTCTCTCCAGATTCTGACTTTAGTTCATCATTGACTTTGAAGTTTTCCTGTATTATTATCAGCTCAGTGATTTACAATGTTTTTCCTTCCTTTCTTTTTTTTCCATGCTTTTTCTGCAGCATTTTTATTGTTTCCAGAATGAGGGTTTATCAGATGGTCTGTTCTACCATATTTCAAAGTTAAAATCTTTATGAGACCAATCTTTAAGAGATATGGAAGAATAACTTCAAGGATATAGAGATGTCATTGTCTCTGCCTCTTAATATAAGATTGGCCCAAGCATATATCCAATCTCTCTCTGCTGTTCCATTTCCTTTTTAGTTAAATATGCTCATGAGTCAGGGTTTCTATGCAGATTGAGTGAGATCATGGAGGCTGAAGTTCTAAGTATCGGACTGACATGTATTAGATTCATAAAACTTATAAATCTAATCATGATGAATTCTGTATCTTCCCAAATATATATTTCAATGAATTCTTAAATGAATCTTGGAAATATAAAGAAATAATCTAATAAAATATGTCATGGCTTAAAATACATCAATACTGGGATGAGGGAAAATAATGTTTTCTTTTAAAAATGTAGACTGTTAAACTAGACCACTGAAAATATACATGTCTTCACAACAGATACATGTCTAAGATAAACTGTCTAATTTGAGGACAGATACTTTTATTAAGATAACTCTGAAATAGAGAAGTTTTCTGGTTTAACAATATGCACATTTTCTAAATCTCACTAGTATCCAATAGCTCTGTAATGAAATATGTACATAAATTAACATCAATATCTATGGATTTCCTGTGCAAAAGCTTGGTTATTTTTATAAATTCTTAGTACTACACAAGCTATGTAGAAGACCAAAGTTAAGTTTAATGACCTCTGATACTTTTAGCCTTTAGATTATTTTAAAATATCTATTTATTTGCTTACTAGTTTACTAAATATTTTAACCTATTTTTCTCTGTTTTTGGAATTAAAACATTTTAATGAACTATACTTAATTCTGGAGCAGGTAATATGTTGGTAATAGTCTCCACTCATCTGTGGAGGTTGGGACTAGACCCTGGCCAGTGAGAAAGTTGGTCTATTATCATGTGTTAAATCCAGATAAGATGTAATGCTATACAACATAATCCTTTTTTAGAGATATTGTGGGAAGGGGAAGGGAGGGATAAGGGTGGGTAATTGGCAGGGGGCACTCCTGGGGGTAACTGTAATATCCAGAATCTATACTCATTTTATATTATTTTGTTAAAAACTTGTATGGTTGTTCAAAAATTTTAAAAAATTAAAAAAATACACATTTAAGAGAAAATTGTCTTCATTTTCAGGTTATGGAATAAAGTTCAATAATATCTTAGCATAAAACAATTACTGTAATTGTTTATTTTACATATCAACTTGATTGGGCCACAAGAACCTAAATACTTGGTTAGACATTATTTCTGGCTATGTCTATGAGGATATTTCTGTACAAAATTAACATTTCAATTGGTACATTAAGTAAAGTATATTACCAGCCCCAATGTGGGTGGGCCATCATTCAATACATTAAGGGCCAGCATAGAATTCCTTATAATAATTCTCTTAATGTATATAAATGCCATATGTATATGGTATGTGTGGTTTGTTTCCTATTTGTTCCATTTCTCTGGATCACCCTGAATGATGCAATTTAATGCACACGTAAGAGTGCAAATGAAAAAGTATGAAATTATCTTTAAAAAATGTAGCTGGCTGATTATAGTTTCCTTTAGATTCATATTTTGAACACTATAGAAAGTCAGAATTTCATTTATTATAGCTATAATGATCTATGCACATCTTTTTCTAATAATATTCAGAAGAAACCTTCATTTGAAAAGATAGTCCTTCCTAGCTCGGTTGGTTTCCACATTAATAGTGCCTCAGAATTATTTTTATGAATTTGATTTCCCACTTAGAAATTAAAGTAGTGCATTCAGTTTAGCTATATGAGTAGCTCTTGTCTTTTAAGAAATATGCTTATCTTATGTTGTATAGTGGTCCCCAAATGTATAAAATTCGTATTATTTTTCCATTGCTAATGAATGCAAAGAAGCTCTCACATATAATTTGTTTTCCTTCTTCTCTGGTGAGTAAAATCTTATCTTAAAAAGCAAGAAATTATTGAGCTAATTTACATAATAAAAGATAATAAACATAACAATAAATATAAATAAATAACAGTTATAGAGATATCACACACTTCACAAAGTGGTCTCTATACTATCTCACTTATAATAACTCTGAAGTAGATTGTATTATTGCCATATCACAAGTAAGGAAACTAAATCATATTGAAATTAAGTAATATATTGATGATCATATCACTTCTTTATATCTTTGTTATTATGTACTCTTAGATAGTCTACTCCCAGGCTGACCCAACTTCTCAATTCCTCCATACATGTTATCTGTCTCTCTCTCTCTCTCACACACACACACACATAAAGAAATAAAGACTATCATTTTTCACTTACACATAAGGAGGGGAAATGAAATAACTTCCCTAAAGCAAGCAAGCAAACAAACAAACAAAAAAAAGTAGCCCATAGTAGAGTAGAGGCCAAGCCTGGATACTCTAGGCTCCTTCCATGGTATCAGAATCTCTTTTATCACATGGTGTAAAATGAATAACTATATGAATGTTCAGGTCTCAGTATATGATAAGTTAGTTTGATCTTAGGAATTACTTGGGAGTGAATTATAAAAAATAAATGCTACTTTTCTGGAATTTTGAATAGGTATGGATGTGTACACACATTTAATTGTGCTGTTAGCTGATGGTATGTTTCTTTTCCAAGCATGGAAATTATCAGCTGCTAATCCTTCAGATATTAACTTTTATTTATAACTATTCCTGGTTTTTCATTTCATGTTAAGTAAATTATTTGCCATAAGGTTTGCATGAGAACTTTGATGCCTAAATTATGTGAGCCTGACTGTAGTATAACAAAGGAATCTATTCAGAATTTTCAAGTTCAAGTCTTTCTCAGTGAAAGTTCCAGAGTAACGAGTTGCTTGTAACATACTCTTATGTTTTGACTTCATTTGCCTGTAGTAGGTTACAGAAGCAGTACCTATAGGACAATGCATAATCTATGAAACTTTGCCTCATATCTTTATGAAGATTTGCTTGGTAGAAATGATAAAATCTGAGACCATTTGTGGGAAGTGTATATAAAACCTGATGTTTAAGAATGGAGGTGAGGAATTGCCACTAACTATTTTTGTGAATCCGGACAATAGAATCTTACAAACTTTTGCTTTCTTTTTTCAGTGTCTATGTAAAGTACCTGATGTTAATATACATGGATGATGTGGAAAGTTTTGATTAAGTTGATATATAGGAAAACATTTCATAAATAATTAAATGAAACACACATTGCAGGAGCAGGTGAACCAACAAGTATAATAGTAGTTTGCTTCTATTGATTTTGTGATGATTTGTTTATTTCAGAGTTTAAAAAGGTATTTAAATATCATTCTTTAAGCTACAGAAAAGAAAAAAGAAATAGAAAAGGTGATAGTAGAGAGAAATATTCTAAGCAAAAATCTCACTGTAGTCAAATTAATCATGGATCCTCTAATAAATTACTGGTTTTAAAATGGATGGGAAAGAAGGCTTAAAATGATGCTCTACGTGTCCCCTTCATCTTTTAGGGGATGAAGGAAAGATATTTTGGTACCTCTCATTTTCAATTTATATAACTATCATTTAAATAAATAGCAAAGTTTTGTTTCAAAAGATAACTATAACTTCCATTTGAATTTGACCTACCTAATGTGTCTTCTTGATTTGACCAGAGGGTAATCATAATCCTCATTTCTAATACCAGAGTATAACCTCTACTTCTACTTTACATGAAAAAATTTTAAGGTTTTCTTGCATGCCTATATTAATCAACTTTTTACACTGTGACCAAAATATGTGGCAAGAACAACTTGGAAGAGGAAACATTTATCTGGGGCTCATGGTTTCAGAAGTCCAGTTCATGGTTGACAAACTCCATCACTTCAGGCCCAAATGAGGCAGAACATCATGGTAGAAGGGTATGAAAGAAGAAAGATGCTCAGTTCATAGCAGCTGGAATGAAGAGGGAGAGAGGGAGAGAGAGAGAGAGAGAGAGAGAGAAATGGGGGTGGGGACACACAACAGGGATAAAATAAAAACCCCAAAGGCATGCTCACAGTGACCTCCTTTGTCTAGCCATACTCCACCTGCCTATAATTACTATCAAATTATTTATCAAATAGTTGAATCCACTCATTGGGTTATAGCTCTCATAATCTATTAATTTTACCTCTGAACATTTATTCATGCATTAACACAACAGCTTTTTTATTGGAGGGCGCAGGGGGAGCTCATCTCCAAACCACAATAGTGCCTCACTTTTTTTTTTTTTATAAAATTATGGCTGATATGTAGATCAAAGTACAAAAATTTCAGGAAACTAAAAATGTCATATTCTACTATAGACTGTAAGTTTCTTTTTGGCAAGGGTTTTGCTATAAATCTCAGCCTTGCTATTGAATATGATGTCTTCTGCACATAAGAGTAGTACACCAATAGGGAATCCAGATAAAATTAAAATTCTCTCAAAGAGCAAGATGCTGGAATTGCCATGGAAATGAATTAGAAGCAATAGACTTAAGGAGCTATTACCATCACATTGAAATGAGCACAAATCTAGAAGAACTTTATCTTTTCAAGTCGGAGTGTATCCAAGAATTGGAAGAGGCATTGACATAATTCTTCCATCAAATTTTATTCTTAATTACAGTTGTATTAAAAATGCATGACTTTAGTACAGTCATGTGCCACATATTGATATGTTAGTCACATTTATGATGGAGGTCCCATCAGATGGCATTGCCTAGTGACATTGTGACCATCTTAGTGTAAGTATAAGATGTTCGCACAACAAAAAAGGCATTTTTTAGACTGTATTACCTTCTTACAGTGATGCATGGCTGTGGTTTGGACAGAGCAGATATTATCAAACTTATAATAACAGGAAACTTCTATTTAATATTAATTAATATAGTAAGACAATCTAGGTAGAATGGAGAGTAAGGCTAGTTTTGACCTTGGTAACCTTACCATGTGACTTGAAGCAGCAAAACAACTTCTCTGTGCCTTGGTTTTCTAATCTGAAAAATGAAGGACTTTGGGTATTTCTTGTATTTTTTTTTTTGGTAATGGTACCATTCCCACACATACCACACTGTTTTTAGTACCATTTCTTACTCCATGCAGTGATTCTCAAAAGGAATACTTCCAATCTCTGACAGGTTGTCACTTCTAGGTAGTTTCTAAGGTCACCCAAAACTTTTCAGTTCTATATGACCTAACTCCAGAAACGTTGGGAGTTCCCCCTGGAATGTTTTTAAGCAAGCACTTATCTTTCATATTTACTTTCATCAAAGAATGCTTTGTGCTTTTGTCAGATGAATGCTTCTGTTACTAATCATTGTTATGGTGTATTGAAAGAGCTTAGTTTTCCCTTTAGTGTATTAAACACAGCACCAGAAGTCAGCTTTATGGATGCTCCTCTACGGTTTTAGTATGTTTAGGATCTACACAGCTAAATTCTCTATCTGAATCAGCAATGAGAAATAGCTATTCACTGCCTGAATTAGCATTGGGAAACCTTTGCATTTATTTGGAAGTATCCAGGGAAGGTGTAAGAGAATATTATAAAGTTTTATTAAAGATTTATTTTAGTCAGTTTTTTAATTTACATTTTGTGAAAAGATTGTAATTTTTGGCGGAATTTTCAGTAAAAGTACTGTTGTTAAGAGAAGTAATTTAACTGCTCAGTCCTTCTAATCATAATTATAAGCTGTTGGTTGAATGTCTGGAAATGAATTCCAATTATTGCTTTGAAAAGAAGAGGGAAACAGCAATGTTGTCATTTGCTGGGTAATTTTTTTATGAAGGGTATTTGGGAAGTGAGCCAGCATTGCTCCACTGCCGTTAAAAGAAAGTGGTCAATTTGACTTTGGCATTCAGAAAGAAGAAATTATTTTTATCCTTTGAAATTTGCCTCTGTAGTAGATTGAGGGGCACTTATCTCCCTCCCTGCCTCACCTCCTACACTCTTACTGTTTCCACAGAGGGAAGACGTTTCCACTGTCCAGAGGGATGAAAATGCAAGTGACCCTCTGGCTCTGGTTCCTTTGTCCCCACATTCCTTACTTTTAGAAGAGAGGAAGGACAAATTCCCTTGGTTGTGAGATATGGAGATGTATGCAGCATCTCTCTTCTTTGGCTTCAGGACTGTGGGATCTGTGCTTGCTCCCATCTCCAGGGCTCCGCATTGAGTAAGAGGAGCAGGGCTTGCAGCTATGTCTGTCCCCACTGTCAGAGCTCACAGAGTATAAGGCTGCCATTCTTATTAAGTTCCTTTATTACAGACCTGTCTTCTTTCAACAGGCATCTGAAAGTCTAGACTTTGGGATACAGGTAGGACTGAAAGGAAAATATCAGGAGGCCAGATATTTAAGTAATACATATAAAAGTAACAAAAGATTTAGATTTTGTTTTCCTCCAGTATTATTATGTTATTTCTCAATTGATTTCTTAGTTTGAAATTTGAATGGGATGCATGGATATGAAAAATTACCATTGTTAAAGTTAAAACAGCCTCTTTTTACTTAAAAGTTATAAATGAGATAAATGGTTGTTATTAAAGATGTTGTCTTTCTTCATTTCAGGCATACACATTAATCCATTTTAACTTTTTCATGTTCTTGAAAATAGTTTTACAGTGAAACAACCAAGTTGTGCCTATATCCAAGGACTTTGACTTAACATGAAAATGTATTTTTTAAAAATAAATATTCTGTAAACAGGCCATACAAAGTAGAAATTTACCATAAAGGTGATGCATCTTACGTCTCTTAATAAAATGATTGATTGCCATAAAGTTTAATAATTTCAAAAATAATCATTAAGGAAGAAGATGGCGGTTATCCCAGGGACATTGACCCCGTGAAGCTCCCGAGAGTCAGCACAGGCTACGGGTTGGCACGTGGATTCCCACGGTAGGACGATTTTCCCTGAACGGGCAGGAATTGCCTCCTGCTAGTTCTTTGACCCCAAAGGAAAAGTGAAGAGCATTAACCCAAAAAGAAAAAAATAAAATAAAAAAAACGAGGAAGCGGCTGCCAAACGCGGTCCACCCCCACACCTGGTGGGAGCGGAACTTCCTCACGGGGGAACAAGCTACCCCTGGTCAGATCCCCTAATCTGGCCTCCAACTCCCTAATTGGACCGCTCTTCATATATATGAACTCGGTTTTAAGTCCAGATATATTTCTGCTCAGTAGCCAATTTACACCGCGTCCTGCGAGCTGCGCGGCACCTGCAGCAGCAGCAGCAGCAGCAGCAGCGCTGGCTTGCCGGGGGGCGGGGCGACCTGCCCACGGAAACTCACGGTGACGACCTTTCTGCACAGGCCCACTGTGAACTCTCGGTTTGACTGTTCTCCATATATATGAACTCGGATTTAAGCCCAGATATATTTTTTCAGCTCATTAGCTAATTTAAGCCGCGTCCTGCGAGCTGCGGCAGCCGCGGAAGCAGCGCGCACTTGCTGGGGGGCGGGGCGAAACACACTCTGGGCCTCTCCCCGCTGCGCCGCGCCGGGCAAAGGCTTGCAACCTGAAACGGAGGAAGGGTCTGAATTTCATGACCAAGCACCACTGCGAACTGACTGCTCATTGCTTTGCCTAGTCTTGCAGAAAGCACTGGGGAGAGATTGCTATCAATCTAGTCAGCGGCCCGTCACCATTGTGACGTGTCCCTGTGGGCGGAGCGAGTCTTCCACCCCTAGCCCTGGAGTGTAACCGGCC
>PVKS010019068.1:0-39026 GCA_004027875.1 Aplodontia rufa
CACAAACTATCCATTCAACGCATGAGCTCTTCTGGGGGAAAATGCAAAAGGTAAAATTCAAGGTGGATATCCATGATCTGGTTTTTCACCTCAATAACAAAGTTTATATCCACTGATTGATAATGTTTTGATAATGTTTCTCCCTCAACTGTATTTCTATATTCTAATAAAAAAAAAAAAAAGAATTCCCTGTGGCTGTCACTAAAGTGCAGAGTGAAGTGACAATTCTTTTGCCAAAAATCAGCTATGAAAAATAAAGCATGTTTTATGTGGCTTAGTCTGTTCAATCGAATGTAATATTGGCTCAGTGAGACAGCTGTCATTTAAGTGCAATGGAAGCTGTGACATCGTTGCATGCCTTCTCTTGCTGTCTCACAGAGAACAGTGAGAATACGGGACTAATGAGATAAATAGAATGGAAATCCATTCAGAGTGAACCCATTCTGGTTTCTGGAAAACACTCAAATTGCATTCCCTGGTTGCCTGCTCTGGTCATGTTGGCCCTTGTCCTTCTCAGTCCTGTTATGTGTCCTGGGACCCTGAAATTACAATCTTTATTTTCCAGGCTCCAATCACCATCAGTTGATTAGAAGGTAAGTGGAAGGGAGAAGTCCTGGTGCTCCATCTTCTGCCTTTGGCAGTACCTACCATCTTTTTAAAGGCTCCTGTAGGAAGGGCTCACAGGGTTCCATATTTTATGTAGTAGCCCAAGTTCATGGTTATCACCATACTTCCTGCTCTGTCATTTCTTCTATCTACATGTGGTGAAGCTCTGGGTTTTGCCAACATTTGGATAATTTCATTGTCCTCTAGGTAGCCTCTCTATTTTTTCCATTACCTACAAAATTCAGTTCCTATATTAAATTCCTTGTTTGAAATTCTGAGAATGTTGTTCTCTTTTCTTTTTCTTTTTGCTTGGAACCTAAACAATTATACCTTGTGAATGGGAAGTGAATAACACTGTTGCTTAAGGTCAATGTTCTTTGTCACATTGAATTCTATAACTGCTTAATCATACTGAATTCTACAACTAGATATATACAAGATATGTATAAGACAGAAAATTCTAAGGTCATAGTATTGTACTGGTAGATAAAATAGATTCAAAGCAGTAACAGGAAGATGACCTACAGATTTAAGCAGCTCAAACAAAAATTGTAGATTTATAGCCAAATGCATTGTTCATCAAAAGAGATTAAAATTACAACAAAGCCAGACAGTTTTGTTAAGATATTTGCATGATCCTGAAATTTGAATATAATTCTCAAAGGTTAAACAGATGGTTGGTTTACAGGTAATTAAATACAAAGAATCTCCAGAGATAAACCATAGCCTTTTCAATGAATCAGCACTGAAATAAAGGACACTTGAAATAACTGCATAAACCCTCAGTTTAAAGAGGACTGGAGCCCCTATTATGTAATATGATCAACTCTCCTCTTCTTAAAATGTTATGTTATGTTAGTCTAAATCAATTATGAGATTATGTATCATTAACACTTTCATTTCTTTTTAGAATTATCCACACAATGCATTTTAAATAGAGGTTAAAGTACATGTATATCAATACATGATTCAATAAATGATTGTTGCTTGCCAGATATGTTTTATAAGTGTTCACCCAAATTAATAACAGAGATACTGCAGATAGTCCAGAATTGCAGTAAGCTTTTGCAAGTGCTTTTAATTATTTTCAAATTAATCAAAATCCCCAAATTGAAATTTACAAAGGGTAGGGGGATTCAAATAGTTTTATAGATCTAGAAGACAAGAAAGCCTTATCCTTCTTTATCTATATTTTAGCAAATATGTGCTCCTAAGCAAAGAATTAAATATACGAAGCATTCGTTTTTATTTTTAAAGTTCTAATTATAAAAGTAAAAAAATATAGTATTGTAGATTATCTAACACATTTAAAAATCTATTTCCATTTCATTGTCTCTCTCAATGACCCTACAGGACTTGAATGTGCAAGTAGTCACATCAAGAATTGTTTTAAATGCAGAGAAGAATTAACTGTGCAGGAATATCGCACAGACATACACCCTGTTTTTATGGGTCTTTTTCAGGTCTTCAAAAGCATGAAAACATGGCAGAACTAAATAAAAAAGGAGGTGAAGAACTCTGAGTCTTCCTGGTGCCCTTCATCTTTATGGGGCACCAAGAATGGATGGTGGTTCTCCATTCTACCCTGGAGAGCTGCATGACATGTTGATTTTTAAGACTTCATCTTACCTTCCAACACAAAGCACATAAAAAAGGGCAGGAAGCCAGAATATAATTTTGTAAGATCAACTTGCAATATCTTAATTATTGCATCTTCAAGACATCTCACTCTTCAAACTCTCCTCACCCCTTTACCTTTCCCACAGCTCCCCAGGCTCCTAGAAGTATTATTCGAAGATCTGAACAAACAGAAGCCAGACACATTTCAGACCATTCTTTCCTATAGTAGACACCACCAATACAGAATCAGGACCTACATAAATCATGGATAAAGAAAAAAAACCCCAACACATTAAAGCATAAATTGTAATCTCAAAACATTATCCATTTTCAAGCATGTTTAAGAAAACTCATGATTCTGTTTCAAATTTTATCTTGACAATTTACTGAGTTGTTTTGATTGTAGCTAATAGTTTCTCAGTTAACACTTGGATTTTCTAGGATAGTAAAAATTTTGTGAATGTTTAAATGTTGTGTTTCCTTTCCCTATATGAGTTGTTACTGAATCTACTTCATAAATCAATGAATTGGCTATATTCCCCAGAATTTCAAATAGTGAAATAATCATGATGCATTTTGTATTTTTTCTCAACATATTAGAAAAAATTCCTGTAATTCTGTATCAGTTGTGATGTTAACTGTGGTTATGAAAGATATATTTTGTACTATAAGGATCAATAGAAAGGAACAGAAAGTTCTATTACAGACAAAATATTCAGGGATTTTGTTTGCCCATGACAGTGCTAGCATTCTAATGAAATGGGAAAGCTGCAGTCTTACTCATGTTTCACCGCCAAATAAATTCTAGGTAAGTCAAAGATTTAAGGAGAGTAGTAGACTTTGAAGCATTCAAATAAAATGATGGGAGAGATATATTTTTCTTAGAAGTGTAAGAATAATATGAGCATGATATAATTATAAGAAATTATAAAAGGACAATTTTTTAAAATTATAACATGATATTATACGACTAAAAATAAAACGGCTAAGCAAATTAAAACTGACAAATTAAAAAAATGAAGAGAGGATGAAATTCAGTTCCACTTGTAACCGTGGAAATGCCTTAAGAGGAAAGTGGACAAAAGACATGATGTTGACAAATACATTAGGAAAGAAGTTCAGCCTACCAAGAAACCAAAGATAAGTAAAAATAAACTTCTTGTAATTCATGAAAAATGTCAGCATTAAATTTTTTAGTATGATTGGCAGTATTTGAATTCCAGCATTGCTACCAACTAGTTAGGTGAAATAGCTTACATTTCTGTGCATCGGTTTCTTCATTTATAAATCAGTCCAGTGATAGGATCCAAGCTTCATCTACCACGGATGTCAGTATACAATCTGTACTTACCTCCTGGCTGTCATGTGAATTAAATTCAAGGACATAAAATATTTTACACAGTGCCTGGCACAAGGGAGGCAGATAACAGAAAAGTTTAAAATTCTAAATTGCCCAAGAATGGATTCAGCTATTCAGCTGCAAACGACAGAAAGCAAAAATAAATGAGCAGAGAGGGGCTCTTGTTTCTTACAGAAGGAAAAGTGCAGCACTGGGAAGGGATGCTAGTTTGGTTTCTAACATTAACAGAGACTCAGCTCCCTTTAAATATTATTGTCTACTATCTTCACGGTGGAGATTTCTGTATTCGTAATTATGGCCTCCTGATTGGTAAATGATGCTTTATCTCTAACCAACATCTTCATCACAGGCAGGAAAAAGGAGAAAGGAGCAAAACGAATAAGGGATAGAGCTAGGTATCAGCACAATCACTCTTTTTATCAGGAAAGCTAACCTCTCCCAAGGCATCTTCTATTTCTGACCAGACAGATATTACATGTCATCACTAGCTGAAATGTTGCTAGGGAGAAGGGGCTTGTGGATGGATACTGGGGTCAGTGGACCAGAGTGTTTGCCAAAAATAGTAACAATGAAAAACAGTGGGACTTTGAAAGTGGCTCTAACCTTTATACTCTTATTGAAACTCTTCATTACTTTTTATCAGAAAACAAAAACAGAAACAAAAACTGCGATACAATTCTGTCCACTCCTGCACATTCTCCTATCCCTGCGCGTATATCTAAAGAAGAAGAAAATTAGGACAATATATTACCAGGATGCTGACATTTCAAGATCATTGTGGCACCTGAAAAACATTGTAAGTTTCAGTCGCTCTATTTCCCCTAGAGCTTCAGTGATCTCTTGGATATTTGTGAGCTAAGAAAAGTAGAGACCACACCGTTGTGCCATATGTACATATCTTTCTCTTCTTTATAAAAATTTTGAGAAAAAAAGTAGAAAAAAATTTGTACATGTTCTCAACTGATTTCTTTAGTCAAATTTCTCTGTTACAAATACCCACTTCAAGGACAACGAAATGAGGAGTTTCACACCAAAATACTGAATAAGAATTGAAAAAGATTATATGACAGTTTCTCACACTGAATTTTAAACTGATTCATTTTAATTAGATAAGCTCTCTTGTCTAAGGGAAGGTCATGAAAGTGGGGCATGACACTGGAGATCACCAGAGCTTCTCAGTCAACACAGGAGAGGAGTAAGAGATGTCTCAACTGTCACTTGTAGAGAAAGAATGATTGAAAAGACAATAAACAGCTATCAGACTGAAGTAGAAAATCTCTGCTTCTGCTTATTTAAAATGAAATCTGTATTAAATGAACCCTCTTAACACAAGTTATTTTCTTTATCTGATGGCACACATCTATAAAATATTTATTTGGTTGCTTTGTGCTACTATAGGAAAGCAAAGTTTGGTATTTAGGACAAAATTACAGATAATCATGGTTATTTTGATTTCAATTGTGGAGGAAATTGAAGGCCAAATGCATTTGCAACCAGAAAATAAACATTTCTAGAATGCTGAGGAGTTTTTGCTGACCTTTATGAAAATGCTTTACACTAATTTTGTAAAAAGCAAACACCGATCATTTTCAGGACCTAACAAACGTTCCCAAAGCAGCTTCTTTAATTCTTCTAAAGTTCACTACAATAGACAGGTAATGATAATAATTCAAAAGATGTGAAATGTTATTAAACTGGAGGTTGAAAAAATGCCACCCAAGGATGGAGACTAATTTGTACTAGATCACCTAATGCCAGACCAACAGAATATTTGATTCCATCTGGCTTTTCTTTCTTTCTTCCTTTCTATTTTCCTTCCATCCTCCCTTTCTCTCCCCAGACCCTATTTTTCTTTGAATACTGGGATTTAAGTCAAGAGGGACTTAACTGCTGAGCCAAATTCCCAGTCCTCTTTATGTTTTTGATGCAGGGTCTCACTAAGTTGCTTAGGACCTCACTCCTTGTTGAGGGTGGCCTCAAACTTGTACTCCTACCTCAGCCTCCTGAGCTGCTGGGGTCACTAGCATGCACCACCGTGCTCGGCTCTGTCTGGCTTTTCTGATATAGGAATAGCCTGGACTAATGACCATTTCCGTGCTTATTCAGAATCCCACCCATACAGAGCTGTTCAATGTGTCCTTGATAACCACAGTGGGTTATGAATTAATGTTCCATAGCATATACATATATATATATTCATGCATAGATGTTGAATGAACAAAACACCTTCCTAAATGAATCAAATGAATCAGTAAAACTCATTGCTTAACAAAACTTTCACAAATAAACAAATTTTGGAATGAAAGCTCCCTAAACTCATCTGAATTCTTTTCTGGTTTTCAACTTTTAGACAAATATTGACTTTCTAATAGATGTGATTTTTTTTATGCTACCTGTCCTATCAGGATTAAAAAAAACAAAAAACAAAAACAAGGACAATTTGGTTTGGGTTTAATGCAAGACTGACCTTGTAGAATTTTACTTTTGATACTTTTACTGAGGTTTATTTGAGATCAAATTTTCCTGCTCTTTAAACGTATATGGATAGTGGCTACATATAAAAACAAGTTTGTATTCTGACATTCTCCCTTACACACAAGACATGGGTGTCATGCATCTGATACAAAGTCAGTATTTCAAGCTGTGAAGCCTAAAGCACATCTTTGTAATAAATGCAATCTGTTTCTTTAGCATTCACAAGCTAATCCCCCTTTCCTTTTGAAATTCACCCTCCTCTTCCATTTGAAAAACAATTTCAAATGAATTTCTGAGAATGGAATAAACAAATCCAAATACACAAATCACATTTTCCCAAAGTGAATGAAGTATAAAAAATTGAGTTTGACAGACAATGTATGTGGATTATTTTCCATGAAATCCAAAATCACTAAAGTGAAGCCAATGACATACATCAAGTAATTGTGAATCTTAAAGGACCTACTGCCAGTAGGTATTCAGGTATGTTATTTTCTCTGTACCATGATTTGGGTGTCTATTAAGGATGTAGCTAAATTTGATTATTAAGATCATGACCTAAATCATACCTAAGATTATTAGAATTTATTAACATTTTATAATTATTCACATAATTATATGTGAATTATTCACATAATTATATGTGAATAATTATAAAATTAACAAATATTAACCTTTTCATCATCAAGGACAGGAGAACTAATAAATTCCACTCAATTGAAGCTTATGAAAAATGCAGAGACTTATTTTGATGTTAACTTTATTATACCTAGAAGCTCAATGGAATCAAGTTTTTACAATAATTATAAATTGATATTTGAGCTGTTAAATGACATCTTTTAATGAAGTTTTTAGCATAATTAAAAAGAATAAATCATGCATGGTTTTCTACTGAATATTTGTTAAGCACAATAATTTTATACAAATTCTGAATAAAAGAAGCATTGATATATGGTAGGTACAGTATGATTCCTCCATGTTTGTTTTAAATTCTCTATGAGGACATTGAGGACATTTCATTTCCTTTTTTTTTTTTTTAAGAGAAGGGGACAGCGCGAGAGAGAAAGAGAGAATCCATTTTATTCAGTTTTTCATGTAACCTTTGTTGCTCCTACACTTAGTTGTGTACGTGGTGCTGGGGTGTGAGCTCGGGTCCTCGTGCATGCCAGGCAAGTGCCTTAACCGCTGAGCCACCACTCTAGCCTCAACATTTAGGTTTTTAAATAGTGATTCCTATTTGTAAAATGGAAATATCAGAAAGTAGCATGCTCTCTTTATCAGTTTTCTTCCTTATTCTAGATAATCATAACTTCTATGAGGTAATGAGGAAGATTTCCACCAACTTGCTTGAGAAAGCCACTATCATTGGAGCCACGTTTCTCCTAATTAATGCATGGAGTAAATGGGTTTCATAGTTACAATACTGTTTGCTTTGTGTGAATGTGAACTGATGTATGCTTTTGATAGGATTCACAAGCTCTGGATGGGTCCAAAAATGTAAACAGACAACAGAATCCCACCAAGCAGATCACCCCTGTGCAGTCTGATTTATTGTGCCTGTAATTCTTGGCTTTAACATGATCCTTTATGGAAGATACCGTCTTTCTACTGCTGCATTCCCAGTTCTAATCGTAGTTTGTTCTCTTTGAACAAAGTAAGAGCTCAAATTTGCTTTTCGAATAAATGTAAAGACATATTAAAATGGGGCCAGATTGTTAATATACTTTGTTTTCGTGTTAAAGTTAATGTAAAAATGTTTCCTTCTTCTTCTTTTTTTTTAAAGGAAGAGGGAACAGAGAGAGAGAGAGAGAGAAGCAATTTTTTTTAGTTTTTCATGTGACTTTTATTCCTCAGGCACTTCGTTGTGCACGTGGTGCTGGGGTTTGAACTCACATACTCACGTATGCCAGTTAAGCGCAGTAACTGCTGAGCCACCGCTCCAGCCCTGTAAAAATATTTCTTGATCTTCAATAGCCTTCAAAAACAGGACGTTTGAAGATTGCATCATATTCCATTTTTTAATAATCAGCAATTTTTCATCAATATTTTGGGACATTATTTTTCTCATTTTTCTAAATAGTATTTTTGGCATATGGTCATTCTCAAATTTTTCTTAGTTTGGAAGAGAGAAAAATGGCATAGAAGAACAGTTTTTTAAAAATTTATGTACAAAATGGTGCTATTTTAATTTGCACTTTATTCATACACTTGATCATTTGAGTTTTTTGTGAATTTGTTCATATAATGAAGTATTTTTTTTTTTTAAAGAGAGGGATGGTGAGAGAGAAAGATAATTTTATTTAGTTTTTCACGTGGCTTTCATTGCTCTGACACTTCATAGGGTACGTGGTGCTGGGGTTCAAACTTGTGTCCTTGAGCATGCCAGGCAAGCACCATAATTACTGAGCCATTGCTCTGGCCCTGAACTCATTTTGTTGCTGCAACCATTAGTACAAAAATACATGTTACATTTTTTTCATAGTTATTCATAGCTTACATTTTTGATTTACTGATGTACACAAAATTTTAAACTTAAAGAACATGGTAAATGTAATTGTAAAAGAAATTTAATGGAAATTTTTTTCTAATTAGAAGTATGATGTAGACTCATTTTAGAAAATTAGTTTAGGATAAATCCATATTTAAAAATTATTCATTAGCTCATTGCCTATAGTACTAATGAATTCCTTTAAATCATTATTGTGCATTTTTTAAACAATAAATTGATAATAAATTTAAATGATGTATACAAATGATTGTTTTACATTAATATTAGATTAAAATGGTATATGTACAATCAATATAGTTTACATCATTTTTGAGTTAAATCCCACCTTAGTGATCTCATCAATAAGTCAAAAATGTACTTTGCAGAACTTCTAAATGCACCGTATGCAGCTTAAGGATTATTTCCAATAGCATTGTTTGTAAATCAAGAGACTGAGTCATTCACATATTTCTTTTCAAAAATCTAAGAATTCGTATTTGTGGGGAAATTCCCTTAAAATAATGATGGCTGAGATATAATTTTGGGGTCACTTTGCTGCTTAAGATATTACCAAACTTCCCACTTAACTTAGAATACAGTTCAAACCACTAAATGAGGTCTACTACACTCTACCTGGCCTTTATTTAAAAATAAATGGTGCCTTTAGAAGGACTGTAACTTTCAAATAGTGAAGGTTAAAATTATCTCAAGCTAGCAGGTCATGTGGTGTCTGACAGATATTGCTGGGGTGTCTCTGGGTCACTAGGATTATCTTGACCATCCTGTGGATTTGCTGTGGGGTCCTGAGATGTTTTAGCAGTTTAGAAACCATCATTTCAGGTGCAGAAAAGGATAAAGTGTAAGATAGGAATACTTTAATAGCTTACACTGACCAATGCTGGGCATATGGTAATTTGTTTGATTTAAATATATGCATGGATGACGCTGGTTAAAAAAATGTTAGGTTGAAATTTGGGGGATTTAGGTATCATGAAAAATACCAATGCCCTTTTGTCTTTTAGTGTTGACACCAGAGGAAAAAAAGTAGAATTTACCAGGTCATATATTATTATTTTTAAAAGAAAAAGGGACAGTGAGAGGAAGAGAGAACTAATTTTTAGTTTTTCATTTGGGTTTTGCTGCTCTGACATGTCACTGTGTAAGTGGTGCTGGGGTTTGAACTCATGTCCTTGAGCTTGCCAGGCAAGCACTGTAACCACTGAGCCACCGCGTATTATTTTTAGCATAGTAAATTTTGATTTTGTAGAACATTATTCATTTCATAAAAATAAAAGACAAACCCTAATTGTCAAACTAGATCACATACTGGATCAAAGACTTCACATCAAAATTACTATTTAAAAGAGAAAAACCAAGTCGACAGACTATACTTGTTCTATCCCACTCCTTTCCTGTCACTACCAATTTTTAGAATCAAGTTCATGTACGAATTTTTGTGTGTGTGTGGTTTCATCATTTCAGCTGTTGATACCATAAGGGAATTGTGGTCCATACACACTGAACACTTTTACGTTGTTGTTGTTGGAATAGATTTCAAATATTATTTTGTGGCTACCAGAACCTTCATCATTTTACGAAAGAAATACTGTTATAATAGTTTCTCGTTATGAAAAATGATACATTTTGTTAGAAGAAAATTAATTTATTAATATCATACTGTGAAAAAGTACAAGTGGCAGTGTTGATGAGACAGTTTTAGGCTTTTCTGGTTAAGTCAAGTCCATCTTTCACTTTTCTCAAGTGGGGAAGGAATGTGTGAATTGATCTGGCACATTTGTTAGTACCTCTGTGAAGGACTGAATGTCCTCCAAAAATTCATACACTAACATCCTGCCTTACAAGTGATGATATTAAGAGGTGGAACTTTGGGAGGTGATTAGAACATGGAGGCCAAGTGAGGTTACATAGGTTTATACTATGAACGTATAAACCAGGAAGTGGGCCCTCACAGGTCACCAAATCTGCCAGCACCTCTGCCTTAGACTTAGCCTCTAGCATAGTAAGAAATATATTTGTTTTTAAGCTACCCACTAGGTTGCATAATTGTTATAGCAACCCAGATGGACTAAGACAGCCTTCAAGGGGGTAAAACTCTTCAAATATTATTTTCTTAGATTGCTAGACAGTAGAATCTACCTTCAATAGATTGTTGCTGAAAATACCAAGTAATAAACCACAATAAAAGTTAATATTATACATACAAAGGAAGTGCTAATTTTTATTTTACACAATTTTTGGCATTTATAGCAGGTCCTTTAATTGAAATATTTTGTCATTAACAACCTATGTTTAATTAGCTGAAATTATTACAATGTAAGCTTCTCATATGAACAGTAATTTTTCTTCCAAAAACTGTTAGATTTTTCTTTTAACATGATGAGACTGTGAACAAAAGAACACAATAGTTTTCATGTGTTGTCATCAAAGTGTAACTTTTAAGGTTTTTCTCATTATTTCCCTCACCTGAAGTCAGGTGACCTAAATAGTGTAATATCACATCTATCCTTTAATCTACTTAATTCATACTGTATACAGTCAGCCCTCTGTATGCATAGGTTCTACATGCTCATTTTCAAACAATCATGAGTTAAAAAATAGAGTATTAGAATAGTACATCTGTGCTGAACATGTACATACTTTATTGTCATTAGGAACTGTCATCTAGAGACGATTTAAAGTATATGAGTGGATATGTGTGGATATATGCACACACTACAACGTTTTACATCAGGGACTTGACATCCATGAAGTTTGGTGTCCCTAGGGGGACCCTAGAACCATACTCCTGAGGATACCACAAGATGATTGTCCATCAAGATTGTGTGTACTTTCTACAAATAGGAAATAGCAAATCACCTTTTGCTGCCAGGGACATAAGATTCTTTTTCTTATGGACTTTCCAGATGCCAAGAATAATTCTTCCATCGGACAAGGAAAGAAACCCACCATAAAGAGAATTGTGAATAAAGTTCTGCGATGTTTCTGGTCTGATGCCATTATTTTTGGTTTCTTTTTAACTTTTCCCTCAAGCTGCTTATTTTGTTCTTAAATGATGTCCAAAAGACAGTCAATGATGTAGTTCTCTATTGTTTCTGTTACTCTTTCTGCTAAAATGCTCTTTAAATTAAACCTTTTATTTACATGGTGCAAGGCATTTTTTATTAACTAAGTAAAGTGAAGGAAGACCTATTTTTGGTCAGTTGACAACAGCCGGATACAACAGAAATGTTACTGAGCGAAACTGAACAAAGAATCAATCACCAATGAAAGAAGTGTCAGAAATGGGAGGTCTTCAAGTTCAACTGGTTCACTGGTTTGCAATCTTAATTTCTGAACTACTGGTGACATTCAGGGTACAATGGGCAGGAAGTAGAGTCCATTTCAACATTACAGAAAGTTTAAAAAGTCGTACAATTACTCGTGAGAAATCTGCACCAATCCTTGCTTTTGATTAGGATCAGATGGTATTTTTATGTAAATTCAACAGTATTTACTAATGGGACCACATACTCTTATTTTGTTCCTTTTTAAAAAGATTTTTGAGGAGTTATTGTACAATCATAAATGCATATGTAGTAACGATATGCTCCTAATCCTAATCCAGAATCACCCATCACCCACACCTGTCTGATTCTTCTATATTTCCCCTTATATGTGTGTGTATACACATATTTGTGTATTTTCCAGAATTAAATGATTGCATAAATATTATTTGGCATTTGGCTTCTTGGGAGCGTGAAGAATTAGATTGATTCCCCCCATCTTTATCATCCCTCCCTGACTCCTCTTCCCTCTACCCCTACATATCTATATTAATTCCTTTTAAAAAATAAAAATGAGAAATTTTTACTTAAAAAGTTCAGAGGTGAAATCTTTCAACCTAATCGATAGTGAGAATTTGATTTTTCTTCCAATAATGTTAACAAAGGAAAGCAATAGTTTTCATCTACTGTCTTTGAAATGTATCATTTTGTTTTCTCATGATTACCTTCATCTAGTGAGGTGATTCTAAATAAATATATCACGTTGATCCTTTTATCTATTTAACCTATCCCTTATACAGCCAGCCCTCTGTATGCATAGGTTCCACATCCATATTTTCAATCAAACATGAATTGAAAATACAGAATTAAAAATATAACATGTGGCTGGAGGGGTGTCTCAGTGGTTACAATGCTCACCTGGCATGTGAGAGCATGTGGGTTTGACCCCAGTACCACGTACACAACGAAGTGTCAGAGCAACAAAAGCCACATATACTATAAAAACATATTTTATAGATGAGAGTTGAGGAAAGTGACTGTCAGGATTAAGTGCATTAAAGTAAAGGTCGGGACAGGATCACAAGTTTGCTGATTGCCAGTAGCAAGGTGAGAGTAAGTTCGTCTTGTACCGTGGCCTCCATTCTAATTTCTTAGAGGCTGGTGCCATTCACACTGGAGCCTGTGAGTTCTGATCGCTGGAACTGTGTGATGTAGCCTTTTCATACCTGTGCTTGGCATGTTGTAAATCCTCTATTTTCAATAAAATGTTACTCAAGATTTTTATATCAATTTAAATATTGATATCAACATACAGTTGTTTTTCCAAAATTTCTATTTTATGACGACTTAAGGCTTAAAGCAAAGAACTGAAGCTCTTCCAAGAGACAGTGAATGTTTTACTAGGTTTTTACACAGAGGAATTTCTGGAGGGCCATTGACTATGACAACACTGGTCTATTTAGAGTGGAGCTGGAGCACTCCTGTCATGTCTGCTTCGTTGACTTCCCTTTTAAGGAAGAAAGGCCATGTGCCATGTGGCTTAACTTCCTTTGCCATGATCCTGCAGGTGAGGTATTATTCTGGAAGATTTGCTTCATCATGTCATGGGATAACCAAGTGTCATGTCTAAAAGACTGAGGAATATCTTGAAGCCAGGGTTCAATTAATTTTAAGTACCTAATGTGTGTTCTAAGAGCCAAATCTTATTTTGTGAGGCAGATAAATTATGATATACGCCACATACCTTCTCGTGATAGGGTAGGAAGCAATTTGCAGATTCAGTATTGGAAATTCAGTGCTATCAAAGAGATGTCAGTTATGGTCTGTGAAACCATAAAATAAGCATTGAAATATCTCACCAAATATTCCGGCATAAAAATTGCATTTTGATTTGCATTTTAACTAAAGCCACAGGGAGTGAACACCAGCAGTACGTATTCCACCATTACTGTCTAAATCTGTTACATATGAAGAGACAAGTGCACTGAATTACTCCATTCGGAATTAGATCATACAAAATACCAAGAAAAAATCCTGGTGACTCTGAAAAGCAACATGTGGTTAGTCAAATGACACTGCACACAAACACTACACAGTGATAAAACACTGGGAAATCCACAGCTTTATCTCTATTTTAGTTTTAAGTGACTCAAATGAAGAAACTGAAAGACTTACAAATAAGTCATACTACAAACATTTTCCCCCATAAAGTCTGAAAAAGACATTATTCCTACCATTTGAGGTTTCTAAATTATATTTTCATTTTTTCCCTCAGTGCTTGCATGCTATTTTCAGACCCCTCGGCGACAGTTATCTTAGTCAAGATGCACCCTAGTTTAAAATGCTGCTCTACTGTCACAACATGGTTTCAGTTCGAGTTTCTCTCTCTTGTTGTATTTATTCACGACAGGAATGAGATATTGAGAAAAATAGGTTCTGAAATCATAAAACTGACATAACCATTAGAGGACTAGATTCTTTGGTTACTTGATCCAATGGCACAACTCCATTTCATTCCTGTTTCTGTAATGGGCTCTAGATTAGACCTGAAATGACCTGCGACATCCCTTTGTCACCACTCCAGCAGTTCTTTATAGAATGTTAAGGTATCAGCAAACTTTAAATCTTCTTCCAAAGAGAGCAGCAAGAAGTTGACTAGTTTCTGGCACTCAAGTTTAACATCTCATCCTCTTGAGGAGTTCCCGTGCGTCAGGCTGTAAACACTTCAATGTTATTTCATTTAGTCCTCCCTGCTTCACAGCACATTCTAGGTGGGAACTACTAGCATTTGGTTTTCAAGAAAGGCAAACTAACTTACTTAAAGTTGAATAGGTGGTCAGCCGTGCAGCCAGAGGTTGAATTCATACAACCCTGAGCCAGAATCCAGGATGCCACCCCAGGATCTGTCACTCCTAGATTCCCTCCGCCAGATGATTATACTAGGAAGCCAGAGTAAAGAATCATGGACTAGTCCAGACTCTAGGCTCAAGGTGCTTCAACTAAGATGTCTAGGGCCAGGTAAGTCAAATAAGTTCTGGATCAGATAGACAACATACAAAAAAAAAATTCAGGTTCTGTGAAGGCTATGATGAATCACACAGAAGTTCTAGAACATGATTACAGGGGAAATAAAAAATTTCTTCTACTGATCCCTCAGATGCTCTGGATTGTTTCAAATCCTAGTCACCTATTCTGGTTTAGAGATGAAATGTCCCCCAAAAGTTGATGGGTAAGGGCTGGAGAAGTGGCTTAGTGGTAGAGCACTTGCCTGGCATATGTGAGGATTGGGTTTGAACCCAAGCACCATATACACAACTAAGTGTCAGAGAAACAGTAAAGCAAATAAAAAATTGACTTAAAAAAAAAAAAAGGCGTAAGAAAGTTGAGAGGTGAATGATGGGGTTATGAGACCCTCAACCTAATCAACGAGTTTTGATAGTCACCTTGGTACCAGGATGCTGGGAGTGAACCATGGAACCTAGAACAGCTCAAGTGTCCAGAATAAAGTAGTAACATTAAATTCAAAGCCCCTCAAAGACAGTTTGCCTAGTTGAAAAAACAAGTGTTCAAAAGGAGTGAGAAAGGACAAAAGTAGAGGGTGTATCAGCGAGGGATAAGGAACTGAATCACACTGGGTATCCTAACAGATCAGCTCTCTTCTGAGGATATAATGCTGGGGAATCTTGGAGGCTGGAAGGCCACCTGGGGCCCACGGCTGTAGTCAGGCAAGAGAAGCTGACAGCATGGCCAGTGAGGTGGCAGAGGGAGGGGTCAGGAAGCCCAGTTCTGGACAGAGTTTAAGGAACAGAGCATGGTTGTTTTTTCTAATGGATTGAATATAGGTCGCAAATAACAATGAAAGACGATTCAAGATAACCAAGATCTAGGCATTTGGAGCTCAGTAACTTTGGTGTAAATAAAATACTCTCCCAGCAAACTTTTCACTAGACACCAGTGTGAAGCCTCTTTAATGATGAAGCAACATATTTCAAGGAGCACTGGAGGTGAAAAACTGGAGCTCACATTCTTCACAGAACTGTGATTCATCAAAAGCCATGTTATTCCTGACATGAAACATTAAATACACCTATTTTGTTAATTGCAACCAGAAAAGCAAAGGTGAAAGGGCTTGCTTTCTTAATGACATCTGTATCAGAGGGGAATAGATTTTTTAATGCAAGAAAAATATTTGTGATTTGCTTGTAATTTATTAGTAGTAATTTTAAAGGTGCAGATGTTTAAGAAACTTTATATTAATCAGTAAAACAAACCAAAAATTGTCTTAACCTATAAGTCAAATGGTGGATGTCTTGTTGAAAATTCCTCTCTTCTATTTCTTCTATCTTCAGAACTTACCTTATCCTATTCTGGATTAAGTTTCTGCAATTTAAAACAATTATTATTGATTACAGAAATTATTCTGTTTAATGTGTTTACTTTAAAAATCTACCTTGCTATTATTGAAATTATTAAAAATGCTTGCATCTCCTAATAACATGATGTAACACCTTTTACTAAGAACAATATATTGTGACACACCTTAATGTAAAATAGGCTTGGTTCAAAACCTGTAGCATCCCTTAGGTTATGATTTTGGATTGTAATATTTCCTTCATTTGGCTGTCTTCTTGCCCTATTTCTAGAGGCGCATGCCTCACGTTTGTCTTTTAATGTAAGTCACATCAAATCCTGTTTGGATAGATACTGTATAAGTGAATGGAAATGCACAAATTCACCTTTAAACACCATTTTGTATTCTATATCTGAACCTCCCTTTAAGCTTTAATCATTGTGCAGAAATATTAATGATCACAAAATTTAAGGACAAGTTTATCATTCTAGAACCTTATTAGTGAAGAGTAATCATGAAAGATTTCCTACACAAAACCAAAATCACAACCATCCATGCCTATCTATTCCAAGTTGTTTTCACATGACTCCACAGGGTAATAATTTTGATTTTAAAATGTCTTACATTCCCCTCAGTGCTACAAGAGAACCACCGCATTAACTATTTATGGATGTATGAACTGTAATGGAAGCCACACTCACCAAGTCACTTTAAATTTTAGAACACATTGCCTTCTAGTGGAGGACAGAAATCTGATGACAATGGTATGTAAAGCCTAAATGGCCTTTGTCTGAGAATTTATATTTCAAAAGAGGAAGAAATCATCCTGAAGGCATAGAAAAAAATTTCAGGATTGCACATAAATGATACTTATTTAGAAATTGTAACAAATATTGTTGAAACAGGATGAGTGGAAGGTTATGGTTTATTAGCAGACACATTATAACCTTCCAAATACTGTGAATAGATAAAAGAAACTTTTCTCTTTAAATTTTTATTTGTTAAACATGGTCTTACAATTAGGAGGGATTCATCGTCAAACAATCAATTATACAAAAGTATAATGACAGAATAAGCCAAGGCTGGTAAGTGAAGTGTCCCAAACTCAAACTCAAGGGCCGAATGTTTTCTCTCATTTGTGGAAGCTAGAATACAAGTGAAAACAGTATGATAGATGGCTAACCTAACAATTACCCTCAACATGTGTGAATTTTTACACTATCATGGGGAACCTTGCCTAGGTTTCTGGGGGATGTAGGGTGCGGGGCAGGGAGCGGGGAAGGGAATAGGAAGGACATCAAGGAGACCAGAGGGAGGTAGTATGGGGGGATCTAATCAGAGGGGAGCCTCTGACTTCCAGGAGAAGTCGAATTAACTTGGGGCTTAAGTAGGGGGAAACAGGAACCATGGGAACCCAAGGGAGGTAAAGAAACTTTCATACACGTTGAAAACAGGTTTGTCATTTGTGGATAAAGTTGGCAGATATCTTTGAACGCAGTGCCCTGCAAGAAGTCAAAAACAGAGAATAAAAGCAAATATATAAATGTATGCACGTACTCATGTGCGTGCACGCACACACACTCTATACAAATTTTACTTTTTTTGACCTAGATTTCAAGCTTAAAAAAATACATTAAGAGATTGCTAGTCTAAAAAAGTATCAAAGGAGTTTCTGAACTACTTGCCTCATAACTGATATAGGGAGAGCTCCCACATACAGATATGTCATGCTTTTTGTTTTAAAGGAAATCTAACACATCTCAACCCATCAGATGCAGTTCTGAATGGAGGGACATTAATCTTCACATAACATGAGCATCACTTTGAAAATCTAACCAGTGTCAAATTTTTCCTAACAGCTTAAATCACAATACCTCAAGGAAAAATAGTACACAGCATTATTAATTCTCCATTTCCAAAAGAAGCTATGATTTCATGAACCTGCACTGGTAAGTTCCCATATGATTTCCAACTCCAGAGGAAAAGACAGACCATTTTGCCCAGATTTTAAGAGTTAGGTCCTTCTTTCCTGGGTTGGCTAATATTTTAGTTAGCTTTTTCACTGCTTCAACCAAGCAACCTCACATGAACAATTTGAGAGGAGGAAAAGATTATTAGGGGCTCAAGGTTTCAGAGGTCTCAGTCCACAGATGGCTGACTCCATAGTTCTGGCCCCTAGAAGAGGCAGAACATCATGGTGGAAGAGTGGGGTGGGGTAACATGGCTTAGGACACAGACAGCTGGAAGCAGAGAGAGACATGAGATACTGCATTGTATCTTGGCATGTATATATAGTTCCCTCAAATAAAAGCAGCAGAACCAAAGGTGACTACAGAAAGAATTTGTGAACAATGCATTTTTCATTTCTGCATCTAGACTGAGAATAATCAACTGCCTCCAAGTTTGTAAGACCTGCATTCTCTTCTTCAAATAGAGCAATGTGGGGGCAACAAGAGACAATCCAATAAGATCTGAAAATTGGATACTGTAGGAATCAGAAATAGGGGTACAAACCATTTTCCTAAATTTATGTCATTTCAAAGCTATCAGGAAGGTTCTGTCAAGCAGGGACCAAACGTCGGTAAAGCACACTGCCATCGTGTTGCTCTGGAAATGGAACTCTTTAATACTCGGTGTTTCTGATTACAGTAATGTGCAAATCACCACTGAATAAACTCGAGGTGTTGGTGAGCTCTTCTTGTTCCAAACAAAGTCTGCAACAAGCTTAAAGAAGCTATGATTGTGAAACGGTTTATTTAAAACAAAAGAGGAAAAGAAATGAGCTTTCATCATGAAGACTCACAAGAAGGGGTTCCTTTGTGAAGTGCAAGAACCCACAGGTCCAGTGCACACACTCAGCACTTTTGATCTCTACTCTTTTAGACTAGGCACTTCCTGAAGGAAGAGAAAATGTTGATCACATTTGTATCCCTAGCACATCAGCAATATTGAAGCACATCTGGTCAACTGCAGAGTTTAAAAAATATTTCCTTCAAAATCTTTTGAATCAAGAGTTTATATCTCTACAACAGCAGCACTGATCTATGAGTCTTTCTCACTGTCTCAAACATGCTAGTGGGAGAGAAGTGCATAACTAGGTATGGAAATGTGCCAAAGTATCTAGAAACTAGAATTTAGGATTATGATGAGAAGAAAAAAATCAGCTATCCAGTGCTTTCTGCTAATAAGGTACTGAAAACCCTTAGAGAGTGCAGCAAAACACTGTCTTATTTTATAATCTGCTTTAGAAATTTAAAGTAGGACTCATATGCAGAATATCCTATGCGATCTTCTGTTTCAGAATCCTGGAGCGGTTAACAGTATAAACTCTAAATAGAGATGCCTGAAAACAAATACTGACTCTAGCATTTAGAAATCGTGTGAACTTATTCATGTTAGCTTATCAATCAAGTCTCAAATTTCCCTAGTAGGAAAATGCACTGTTCAGAGATCCAAATACATGTTAAATGCTGATCATAGTGCATGGTGTGTAGAAAGCCCCAAATATCTATTACATTGACATACCTGCTTTGATTCTTTGCCCATCATACCATTCTACCACTCAATATATGGCAAATAAATAAACCACTGAAATCTGTGCATTTATTTACTAATACAGAACTAGGCAGATAGGTATCTCTCAGTCATTAGCAAATAAATACATAAATCCATACATATGTACAAATATGTGGGAATGTTTGTATAAAATTAAATATTCATGATTTTACATTTGACAAATTCTGTCAAGTAAAAAGCAGACTATGATACTGAGTTAACATCACATTCAATTAGATAAAACCTCTAATGGTATATTTACATAAGACTATTGAAAAAGGTATATCATATAAAGTCACTAGCATTATAAATCTGATCAGTTTATTACACTGGTGTGGAATGGAAAATGTTTTAGTAGTATGGAAAGAAACAAGCAATCAAGACATATAATTCAAGTCTAAATAAATCCATTTACCCTAAAATCGTCAATATCAGTACTGAAGCAAAGCCATTCTGTTAAACACAGTTAAAGTAAATCACTTTTACTAAACTGTGGCTCATACAAATACCTCTTTAAGCAGAACTTGGTTAAGTAGATCCCTCCGTACAAAAACAAAACAAAATAAAACCAATAGCCACTACTATTTACCTTGCATTCAGTAAAAGCTGAGAATGAATTGAAGATAAGGTCATTTTCTAATCTCACAGCCATGCCAACATTAAACACTGCTGATATAAAAATCAGGCAGGAAAGGAAGCTGACCAAAGGGACGGTGTGTGGCACCGAAACCAGTGGTTGATACAAGGAAGAACCCACAGAAAAACTGATTTTTAGTTTAGGGTAACAAAACACACTTCTCTGAAAGGGCTGCAGAGAGCAAATGAAAGCACAGCCCTTATTTACTCAATTTTTCCTTTCATATTCCTGGCAGTCATCATGCTGGGCATTTTGAGCAACAAGCTCATTTTTAACATACTCACAAGAAGAAATTACAATTACAAAATGTCGGGTGTCCTGCTTCCAGGTACCCCTCCACTTTGCGGAGTCTCTGCTCTTCTTCCTAAATAAATCCTACTCCTTTTACTCCTCCAAAAAAAAAAAGAAAAAAAAAACAAAAAACAAACAAAAAAAACAATTACAAAATGTCCATTTGTAACAAAAAAAAATCTAAAATAGTGGTAAAAATGAAAATGTGGATGTTATTTGAATAACAGTCAAATATCTTCCATGTTTTGCAAGAATCTAATAGAAAGTAGTAACTTTAAGAAAACTGTTGTATTTTACATATGCTAAGTTGAACGGTAGTATTAGATAAGATCTTCTGCAACTGTGGTATCAAAAATTTGATAGCAAATTTGCTGCTCCATTCCATTTGTGACATTGTAAGACCTGATGAAGCATTCCAACCATGGATATGCATCTACAAGCAAACAAACAAAAAAGCTGTTTAACCATTAACACTAATTAAATAACTGGCACTTGTAGCTATTTTTGAAATTTTTCCCACTGAAAATGAACATGAATAAATCTGAGTTTGCAAGATATCATAGCAGAAGTAGTAAATCATCTCATTCCTAAATTCTATTGTTTTCCCTGCTGACTACTTACATTTCTACTTATTTTTCTTTTTTTATTAAGAAATTTAGTTATTATAAATCAAAAATGCATATAAAGTAGCAATATGATATGCACATATTCTTATAATCAGAATTACCCCCAGATCCCTCCCTGTTCTCCCTCCCTTTCCCCTCCCCCCGCTTCCCCATACATACCTATGAGTGCCCTAGATTATGTGTTGCTATGCCTTTGTTGGGTCTAATACATGAGACTGACTACCTATGTAGGCCTTATTTTTTTGAATGACGAAAAGAAACAGAATCTGAACTTCAAATTAGCTCAGGCACTTAAACCTGCCTAGCTGTTCACCCATCAGGTAGCAGGTATGGAGCCTAAGCAATGCTGGCAGCCACAGATGCCACTTCTATGCTTTGTTTATGATCATAGTAAGTTTATTTATAACTTCTAGAAAAGGTTCATATGTTCTTCAAGTTCAAGAACGAAAAACATTTAATAAAGTACTTAATTTTGGAAAGGGTAAAGTAAGACTGACATGGTCCTATACTGGTGGTAGACCAGAAATACATAAAACATCTTTGAAGAACAATCTGGCAGTATATATCAAAAGCTACAAGGCCCATGGGTTTTTTTGACATGAGAGTTTTACTTCCAGAAATCTACAATAACCAAATAGCCAATACGAATAAAAACTAACAACAAATAAAAGCATATAAGATAAACTTTGTTTGAGATGAACAAAACTATCTTTTTTGAACTGTCACAAATACAGATTGATTAAAGAAGATAGAATCAAATTGTCTTAATGTGACTTAGATCCGCAAGTTTCATCATAAATAGAAATAATGGCCTCAGGATGAAAACTATGGAAGCAGATACAATCAATACAACTCAATCTTAAGAAGACCTAGTCGATCCATCAAATGTTTATACAGAAATTAACTAAAGTACACAAAACTTAATAAAATTTGTATAATCTGAAGCTAATTAACAATGAATAGTAAATTCATGAATGAATCAAAGAGCATAAGTTTATTATAGGAAATGCTTACTGCCAAAACTTCAGGCCTTTTGGTATAATTTCAATCTAAACTTGTGTATGCATCAACTCAGTGTCAAATGTACTTATGTTCAAAACTGTCTTCCCTTTACTGTACTTCAAAATATTTAAAAAATATTTTCAGTCATGCCTTCTTTATCTTGTCACTGTCATCAAAAGGTTGATGATATAGTAATCTCTAATAATTCATTTGGAATGAAAGCTTTCAAACTTCTAAGAGTCTTTAGATTAAGATATATGCTAGATGTTCAAGAACAAGAAAGAAGTGATTATCAAAATATTGTTGCCTACCAATTTTCGTTCCTGAAGGACAAAACATATCCATGATCGTATCCATACTTTTCTGAAGATCATCATCAGTTAGGATTTCTGATGCTGGAATCTGGAAGAAGTTTTCCTTTAAACAATTATGATAGAAAGAAAAAGGAAATTATATTAAACCTTTTAAAACATAATAAATAAAAAAGTATTTCAATATTACCTAATATACTAAAATACTCTAATGACTATTTCACTCTATCAATATTATAGAATTCATAAATGAGTCCTGTCTTTAAAATCTAATTCTGTTAATCTTAAAACAACTTTGCAATATATATGATCAAGTTTGATCAAGTTAAATAACTGACTTTATGATGATGATGTGATGAAAAATGAGCGAGAGTGACAATTCTCTTTGTGTACAGAAATACAAAGCCAGTGTTAAGTTTAAAAGAACCTAACATAGTACACATTTAATTTTTCCTTCTCTACTAGGTGGTAAGTTTCTGGGAGGCAAGTGTTTTTCTTGCTTTGATCACTGCTGTATCCTCATCACACTGAACAGTACTTGGTACACAGCAGGTTATCATTAAATTTTTTAAAAATAAAAGTCTGAATGAATTGTGAAAGGAGGAGGAAAATGCTCCTCTCAGACTCAGTTCATGTTCAAGATATGTAGTAAGAAGTTTAACCTTACCTGAGGGAGATGTAGGCTTTGCTGGTAGCTTGTTGGGTAATCGCTAAACCGTTAACAGTGTCACATCTGATATAGGGAAGCCTCTGTGCATGGGGGGTCTGGGTCACTCTGGACAGTCTAACGATGTGATTCATGTGGGCAGTTTGGGGTAAGCAATATCAGCTTAATGATGACTGGGATTAGTTACGTGGGAAACCAGGCGAAGATAATGGAGTCCCAATAAAAATCTCTTGACATCAGAACTCTTAAGCTTCCTTGGATAGTAATACTCCAGTATATTGTTACATTGTCACAGGAAAAGTAACACAGTCCACAAACTCCATGGGGACACAAAGGCCATAAACTATATGTTTGGAACTTTCCTAAACTCTGCCTATGTTTCTCTATCTTTGGTTGATTTTTAATCTATATCCTTTAGCTATGTAGCCCTAGATCCAGACTACAACAGATTTTAGTGAGCTGAGTTCTTCTTCTGAATTATGAAAACTAAAGATGGTCTTGGAGGATTCTGAACTTTGAACTGATGTCAGAAGTGAGAAAAGTCGTTCGGACTACTCCACAGCTTCGCACAGTATCATTAATTTCCTTATCAAAATAACTATTTCTTCTAATATGAAATGTGGAGGCTTACAAAGTTCGGTGAAATGTTGACTATAAGTAATTCATATATAACGTGACAATACCTCTGGGTGTTTTTTTTTTTTTTTAAGCAACTTAAGCATGGTAGAGAGAATGACTCTTCAAATTTCTATTCCTCAGTTTTGTTTCCAAATATCAAGATTTATAATATCAGATTAAAAGATACACTGACAATCTAAGATTTATGTGCTTGTGCTTTGTTTATATTTGCAAGTTGCCTTAAATCCATTTAGGAATAAAATAGGTATGAATAACTGTATTAAAATAAAATATTCTTAGTTAGAAATATGTGTACTAGCTGTTACTTACTGAATCCTTGAGATAAGCTTCTAATACTCCAGTGCCATCATCAAGAGTAAATGTCATAACAAACACATACTCGAGTGGTACAATACCCAGCGCTAGTGAAGGGGGGAAAGACCAAACCATATGAGTCTGTTATTATCAAGGAAAAGTTAAACTTTTTTTAAATCATTGTATGGACCTATACACATTGTTTATTAAAATAATTTGATAAAGAAAACTTTTAGATTTGACTTTTGCTCTCTAAAACCAATATATTAATTTTCTTTACTTGGTTTAGTTTGGAACATTCCAGTATATATATAGTATATATATAGACAATGTCTCAAGAAATTATAGTAATTAAATCTTTTCTTGATTATTTTTATAATATACCCTCTTTATTTACAGACAGAAAGAGCATGTGTGTGGGAGAGCTAATTTTATTTTTTCATCTGGTTTTTGTTTTAGCTCCATTTATTTGTATTTGTGGTGCTGGGGATCAAATCCAGGTCCTTGAGCTTGTCTGGCAAGCACTCCACCACTGAGCCACCTCTCTAGTCCCTTTCTATAATAAACCTTTAAAATTAATTGATTTTTTTTTTTTTTTTTAAAGAGAGACAGTGAGAGAGACGGAGAAAGAGAGAAACAACTTTATTTAGTTTTTCACATGGCTTTAGTTGCTCCAACACTCAATTGTGTACATGGTGCTGGGGTTTGAACCCGGGTCCTCGTGCTTGCCAGGCAAGCGCCGAAACCGCTGAGCCACCGATCCAGCCCCTAATTGATATCTTGACAGAAATCATAAAGTATTTAAAAATGCAATAAATTGCATTTAGTCTTATGGAAATTAAAATACCAGAATTAAACAAAAAAAGGTAATTTTTAAAAACATGCTTCTCCTCTTTGTATTGTAAATGTGGGAAATCACTTATTTTTTTAAGGAATATTATTTGGTTGAATATACAAAAATGTCAGAATCTGGAATTTCATCATGATCAAAAGCTGAGGAAGAAGAAGAAATACCAAATCACATGTGCATACATAGATTAAGATGAACATCTTTGTGTATGGAAGTAGAGGACTCAATTATGCTTATATAATGTTTTAGCTTTCATATATCAAATCTGTATTTAAGCTGTAGGACTAATCTGACTAAGCAGGCAAGTGAGAATAAATCAGGGCTCATAAGCATGAATTTAACCATATAATAGATATTAATACAGAGGGACTGATTTTAGGCTTCAAGGTCTCAGTAGGTTAAAACTGTGAACTAAATCAAAGAATAAACTTAAAAGTTATACAGAAGATCCAGAAAAATAAATTTAAAAAAATTGCATTAACATAATAGACGCCAGCATGGTGGCTCCTGCCTATAATCCCAATTACTTAGGAGGCTGAGATAGGAGGACTGGAAGTTTGAGGCCAGTGGTATAACTTAGTGAGACCCTGTCTGAATGAATGAAAGAAACAAAAGGACTGGAAAACGTAGTTCAGTGTATGCTTAAGGACCAGGGTCCAACTTCCAGTTCTGCCAAAACAAACAAAACAACAACAAAAACAATATGATGGGGAGATCAAGCAGACATCAAGAAGTTCACAGGAAAATAACATGGGATTTTACTGGAACACAAATTAAATATGAGAAGATGGCAGCACCACATATCTAGACTGCAAAAAGATCAAAATGCAGCCAAGTATAGAAATAAACATCTATACAATGAAATTTTGGGCTAATAAAAGCTAAGTATCCAGTTTTAGGGAAATAAAAATTTTCGTTAAATTCGAATTGGCCAAAACTTCTCCAATTCTGTGTCCAGCTTTGAAATGCCAAAGTCTTAGAAGAACTCTGGCAAAGTAGAATGTTTACTACAGATGAGAAACAAAACAGCTAGGCATGTGGGAAAAAGTACCAGAGGAAGTGGGAGTGCCTCTCTGAAGAATAAAGATTCCATGGAGGTTTCACAGCTATCTTGAAAGATAACATGGAATATTACACAGCAATTAGAAACAATGATATTGCAGCCTTCGAAGGTAAATCGATGGCTATGGAAGAGATCATGCTGAGTAAAATCAGCTTAACCCAGAGTTCTAAGGGTCGATTGTCTCCACTCATTTGTGGAGGTGGGGACTAGACCCTGGACAATGAGAAAGTTGGTCTAGTAGTATGAGTTAAATCCAGATAAGATGTAATGCTTTACAATCTAATACTTTTTTTAGAGTTATAATGGGAAGGGGAAGGGAGGGATAAGGGAGGGTAATTGGGGGGGCACTCCTGGGGATAATTGCAATATCCAGAATATATGCATATTTTATACACATTTTATATTGTTTTGTTAAAATCTTGTAAGGTTGCTCAAAATAAAAAAATTAAAAAAAAAAAGTCTGTTTATCTTACAGAATAGGAAAGAGATGTACTCAATCATTCTAGTAGGCAGAATGGCCCATGTTAAGGTTCCAGGTAGGAAGATACTACTTCAATATTAAAAGTGCCTAGCACAAGCTGCCCTTCAATGTACCCTCTCCCCACTGAAAGACTTAAGCAAAGGCTGAATGACCATAGTTAAGAATGTAATACAAAAATATTCTTACACTGGGAGAAAAGCTATAACTGCTATGCCTAAAACTCTTCTTAATCCTAAGACATTTATGAGCCAAAGTAATTTTTAGAAACATATTTCTGATCAGTGACTAATGGAAAAACAAATTACTGATAACAAAAACAAGCACTATGATTAATAATACTAGAAGACACTTGAAATGTAACATGTATTCTATATTTTAATACCATCACTATAAATGGTTGCAATTAAGAAAAGTGAAATATTGAAAAATAAATAAGATGACCTTATATACAGAGAGTTAAAACTATAGGGCATGGTAATTTTGCTTACCTTCTGCCACAGAAGAGGGAATCCATGATATTTTATCGATAACAGAATTTAGATTTTGTATTGATCTCAAATTAGAACACTGTTTACATCTGAAATTAATAAAAGAAAAAGTTGTAAACATTTAAACCCAACTATAATATTTTTGCTGTTTAAGCACGTATAGGTTTTGTTGGCAAATTATTAAACAGAAGAGTACTGTACCATATACGTTGTAATATACTTGTTTTAAAAAAAGAATTATCAATAAGCTTTTTACAAAAAAGCAGTAAAGAAGATACAATGGGGTTCAGAAATAGCAATTCAAGTTGAAAACTGGGGACTAGATTCCAGAAAAAAAACATTAGTTAATTTGGTTCTTAATCAAATAATTTGCTAAAAAGTTGAAAGAGATAATTTCCAAGAACTCTGATTTTATGGCTTATGAACAATATCTAATAGCTAAATCTAAAAAAAATACTGCCATCAAGAAAAGACTAACCTGACTACAGCAGTCAGGACTAGCAAGATTTTGGATAATTAGTATTTCAAATAAACACATACAGAGGTTTATAGTGTATGATGCCTATTATTATAGTTCTCTTTTAAAATGTAAATTAACCTAAAATTATGTAACTACTAAAGGTGCACATTATTTGGTATATATGTTCTGCTTTATTTAAATATTAACATATTTTAAATACATGTAATTTAGTTTTTAATCACACATCTTCATATTGTTTATAATGTGATAAACATTCTTGAATAAAAACATGAAAAATCAAAATCAAAAGATTCCTTTTATTTGCACTTTGGGAAAATAACTATATTAAATTTCACCTAATCACCAAATACATAGATGCTTCTTTAAACAAAAAAAAGAAAACTGAATGGAATAATATTATTTAAAAAAAGAGACAATAATATTAGAATGGGAGACTGATAAAGAAAATATACTAATTAAAAAATCTAAGGCACTATGTCAAAATTAGAAAATTCATTTCTTCCAAAGCAGTAAAAGGTGAAAAAGGATAAAATTTGGAACATTTAAAAAAATCAATTAAGCAGAACACTGGAAGAATTTTTTTTTTTTTTTTAAAAGACAGAGGGACAGTGAGAGAGAGACACACACACAGAGAATCAATTTTTATTGAGTTTTTCACATGGCTTTTGTTGCTCTGACACTTAGTTGACTACATGGGTGCTGGGGTTTGAACCCTTCTACTTGAGCATGCTGGGCAAGCACCGCAACCGCTGAGCCACCACTCCAGCCCCATGGAACAATTTTTAAAGAAGGTAAAAATAGAGTAATAATATAAGTAGAAAATAATAAGAATTTAAAAATTTATACTAAATATATTAATAATTAAAAAATTTAGGGGCTGGATCAGTGGCTCAGTGGTTAGGGTGAGTGCCTGGCATGGGTGAGGACATGGGGTCAAACCCCTGCATCATGTATATAATGAAGAACTGGAGCAATGAAAACCACATGAAAATTTAATAAAAACTGATTTTCTCTTTCTCTTTCTCACTGTCCCCTTCTTTCAAATAAATAAGTAAATAATTTAAATCCATCTGTTAAAAATAACTAAAAATATCTATAATATATTAAAATAGGATGACACAGAAACTTGAAAACAGAGAGATGAGAATAAGATAGCAACTTTAAAAAGCTGAAAACCAAAAAAAATTAGCAAAATTAAATCTTAAGGAAAAAAACCATGGTGAGAAACATTTTCTTTGCATAAGGACAAACAATATTCAACCTAAATGAATCCAGAACAGAGCCTCAAAATATATAAAGCAAACGGTGAAAGAATAAAGATCATAGACTCAAAATCACAGAGGATGTTCATACATACCTCCATAGGAAAGTAATTAAATGAATAAAATTACAAGAGAAACACGTTTTGATTATGATTCATAAGGCTGACTGAAAGGACCTATTAAACTCTACTATGGAATGTACATTCCTTTTAAGCATACCTGCAAGATGTAGAAATCTGAATGTACACATTCTAGGATAAAGCAAGGCTGAACAAATCCTGATTATTATGAAATGTTTCACAATATTTAGCTAAAAAGAAATCTCACTAAAATATAAATAAAAACACACATTGGAAAAATGTTAATACACATCTAAATAATCCTTAGTTCAAACAGGAAATCCTAGGGATTATGAAACATTTAGAAGTGTGTGACAAGAAGCCAGGCTTGGTAGCACACACCTGTAATCTCAGTAGCTTGGAAGGCTGAGGCAGGAGGATCGCAAGTACAAAGCCAGCCTCAGCAACTTAGTGAGACCCTGTCCCAAAATAAAATATAAAAAGGGGTGGGGATGTGGTTCAGTGGTTAAATGCCTTTGGAGTTCAGTTCCTGTTACCCCCCCACAAAAAAAAAGAGTGTGACAAGAAAAACCCTACATATGAAAACATAAAGCTATGACTACATTCCCAAGAGGAAAATTACATACTTAAAAATAAATGTTAAAATATACTAAAATTAATTAGATATTAAGGCAAATATTTAATATAGAATGTCTGAAAAACTGAGACCTAAGGAAAGTAAAGGAAGACAAAGAGCAACAGTACAATAATAAAGAGCACCATCACGAATAAAAGGCAGCTACTTGGACAAAGAAAGCTCAAGGAAAAAAGAGAAACAAAAAGATGATATTAAGTAGATATAGCAACAAAGCAGATACTTAAAAAATAAGCTGAAAATACTTCAATGATATATCAACAAACTTAAAAAATTAATGAATACTTCTCTAGAAAAATTTCATTAACAAAATATAAACTCTTAGAATATATACAACCATTAAAAAGACATACTGAACCATTAGCTTAAATTCTATTTAAAAAGCATCACGTCCAGCTAGGCACAACGGTGCACACCTATAATTCCAGCGATTCGGGTGGTTGAGGCAGGAGGAAAACAAGTTCAAAGACAATTTCAAAAAAAAAAAAAAAATCTGTCTAGACAAATTTTAAAAAGCTTTTTAAAACTTTTACAGTTTTGGAAAGCATTTTGGTAAATATCAGTAACATTTTAAAAATATGCATTAAACAAAAGAAACCATAAAGTTAGGAAGGCATATAGGAAACAGTAGAAGAATGGATGTAATTGACAAAAGATTAGTATTTCTAATATAGAAAGAAGTTTTACAAGGGGGGGGGTTCCATGCACATATACACACTCAAACAGAAAAGAGAGCAGTAACCACACAGAAAATCAGGCAAAAGATGTGGAACAGGATACTGAAATAGTCAGTACATGTAAAGGTCATTTCAAACCACTAGTCATCTAGGAAATACAAACATAAATTATATGCACACCATTTGAAGCCTAGAAAAATTTTAAGTTATAACACCAATTGTTGGAGAGAACTTCATAGAAATTAAAATTTCTTTATATTACTGACGGGAACATTAATTGTTAAAGCACTGGAAAAACAAAAATGTTGCAAAAGAACAGGCATAGTGTATAACAGTTTACATACATTTAAGGACACACAAAACAATAAGCTATACTGCTTAAGAATTTATACAAAAATTTTAACAGAAGCATCAAAATGTTGCTGAGAAAGACTGACCCAAGCGTGGGAAAGGAGTTATCTATGAGAAGGAAGGGAAGGAGAAAGGACTGAAATAAGCACATGTAACTTTTCTGTAAAATGTAATTTCTTTAAAAAAAAAAAAAAAGTCTTATAACAGCACAATTCACAACAGCTAAATTATGGAATCAACCCAGATACCCATAACTGGGTGAATGGATCAAGAACCTGTGATTGATATACATGCATGGATATATAGATATGTAGATATATATAGATATATAGATATAGATAGATATAGATATACACACACATATACAATGGAATTCCACTCAGCTATTAAAAAGAATGAAATCATGGGCTTTGCCGGTAAATGGATGGAAATGAAGAAAATTATGGTAAGTGAAATTAGTCAGACTCGGAAACTCGAAGGTCAAATGTTCTCTCTCATGTGGAAGATAGAGCAAAACAAATGTGAGGGTTAGAGAAGGTCAAGTTTATAAAATAGACCCATCAAACTCAGAATAACATACAATTTGGCAGATATTTAGTAATGGGGGGTGGGGAAGAAGGGGGTGGAATGGGTGGGCAAAGGGGGGGTTATAAAAACTGTATGTTACAGTTTGTACCACTGAGATGCTGAATAGTACACATGCAGATATTTAAAACTGAAAAATACAAGAAAATTATATAAATGTGCATACATATTTTAAATATATATATATATATTTATTTATTTGTGTAAGTGTGGGGAGATCAGTGGAGATAAGAGGCTGGGGAGTGGGTGGGGTGTGGTAGTGATGGGGAAGGAATGGGACCAAAATATACTGTCATAACATGTGCATGTATGAATGTGGAACAACAAATCCCTTCATTATGTAAAACTTTAATGCACCAGTAACAATAAATAAATAAAGGTCCGAGAAATGCTAAGATGGTAACATTTGTTAAATCTAAATAGTGCAAAATTGCAGATATTATTTTTGGTATTTTTTTGTAGGTTAAAATTATTTTATAATTAAGAATTAAAAGGAAAATCAAAAGACATCTTGGCATTTGCTGCTGACTTTCAAGTAATAGAAAATCTAAAAATGTCTTAAAATTTGCAGCATAGTTGTTTGAGTCCTGCTGGAAGGCACTCAGGACACAACTGGTAGGAACCCAGTCCAGAGCAGCCCCTGCTCTGGACCAACCAGGGGAGGTTCCCTGCCTGGAGTAGCCCCACCTACCTGATGCCCTGCATTCTGAATAGGGTCTGTTGAGTCCCGCTGAAAGGTGCTCAGGACACCAATGGTAGGACTCTCAACCAGAGCAGCCCGTGCTCAGGAACACTAGATGAGGATGCCTGTCTGGAGCAGCCCCCACCAACCTGATGTTACTCATGCCTGTTGGGAACTGTTTGAGTCCCACCAGTAGGCCCTCAGGACACAATTGGTAGGATACCATCCGGAGCAGCCCCTGCTCAGGACCAACCAGGGATGGCACCCAGCCTGGAGCAGCACTGCCTAACTGACACCCAGCATTCTGGTAAGTTCAGATTTCCAACCTGGAACCTGGAACCAAAAGGTAGAGTAACACCAGGACCCAGGCAGAAATAGCATCTGGAAGAAGTTGATCAAAGAGTTGGTGGTTGATCTGACCCCTTTGATTTCCAGGGAAAAACCACCTGTAGAACTGCCTATCTTATCTGCAGGAAATCTCAATTCAGAGATCCAGAAGAAGCTCTTCAAAAATGAAGAATCAAATAAGGAGAGAGAGGTTCACCTCAAACCCAAAACTCCCCCAAAAAAGGATGCCATGGATAGGGAAATGAAAACCTTGAAAATATTATAAATGATCTGATTACTAAAAGGAACAATATGCTAAAAGACATAATGAAAGGACTAAGTGAGAAAACTCAAGAGATGAAAAACTATTATTAAAGAAATAGATATATTCAAAAAGGAAGTAACAGAACTAAAATCTGTAGTCAATGACATGAGAGTAATCATGGGAGAATTTAATAATAGATTAACTTCTACAGAAAACAGAACCTCGGCTCTTGAAGAAACAACTAACAATGAGGGCAGACTGAGCAAGCTAGAGTGCACACATGACAAAAAAGAAAAAAACTCACAGAACATGAACAGAATTTTAAAAATGTTGGATGAAATAAGAAGAAATAATCTAAGAGTAATTGGGATACAGGAAGAAATCGAAACAAATGAATGGGATAAGGAACATTCTCAAGGAAATAGATAAGGAAAATTTTGCCCATATAAAAACAGAGTCAGATATGTTCACCCAGGAAGCTTATAGGACACACAATAGGCCTAATCAAATGAGAAGCTCATGAAGACACATCATATTCAAAATGTACAACACGGAAATCAAGAAAGAATATTGAAAGCAGCAAGGGAGAAACGCCAAATCACATTCAGAGGCAAACCAATAAGAATCACATCAGATTTTCCAGTTCAGACTCTGGAAGTGAGAAGATCATGGAAGGAGATCTTTCAACAACTGAATGAACACAACAGGCAGCCAAGAATACTATACCCAGCAAAACTCAATTTCAAATTTCAGGGTGAAATAAGAACTTTTCATGCTAAGAACAAACTTTCAGCATTTGTGAAAAGAAAGCTAACATTACAAAGAATTCTCAAAGATAAACTCCAGAGAGAAAAATAAGCTAACATTCCTCAAAACCCACAAACAGAGGAAATTCAATAAAGGTATATGCTATCAATAAAAAAATTAAGGCAGCACAGAATTTACTAATAAAACACAATGACTATGAACCACAACCACATAACTATTTTACCATGGAATGTGAGGAGACTCAAAGCAATCAAAACACACAGACTAGCAGATTGGACCAAAAAACAAATTCCAAAAATATGCTGCTTACAGGAAACCTACCTTACAGCCAGTGACACCCACAGATTAAGGGTGAAAAGATGGAAAAAAATCTACCAGGCATATGGCCCAATAAAGCAAGCTGGAGTTGCAATTCTTATATTCAACAAAGTGGATTTCAAACACAAATTAATCAAAAGAGCTAAAGAAGGCCCCTATATCCTAGTAAAGGGAACAATAGAACAGAAAGATATAACCATAGTAAATATATTCTCTCCAACACCAATGCCCCCAACCACATGGAAAAATTCCTCCCAAATATAAAACCACTTGTGGACCTCCACACAATAGTACTGGGAGACTTTAACACTCCTCTGTCACCAATAGAGAGATCATCAAAGAAAGAAATAATGAAGAGATCTCAGGTCTAAACAACACCATAAATCAAACAGACTTAACAGACATCTACAGAATATTCCACCCCAAATTGGCAGAGTATACCTTCTTCTCAGCAACACGTGGATCCTTCTCCAAAATAGATCATATTCTAGTTCACAAAGGAAATCTCAGAAAATAAAAAATAGATATTATTCTGTGTATCCTATCAGACCATGATGCCATGAAACTAATAATTAATAGCAAAAATCATGGCACAAAACACACATATATGTGGAGATTGAAAAACACCCTATTAAATGAAAAAAGGATCCAAGAAGACATGAGAAAAGTAATTAAGGAATTCTTGGAAGAGAATGAGAATGAAGACACAACATATCAAAACTTCCAGGACAGCACGAAAGCATTCTTAAGGAGAAAATCTATTGCACTGAGTGTCCACATTAAGAATCAGGAGAGATCCCTAACAACTAAGCTTGTGCTCCAACTCAAATTTCTAGAAAAGGAAAAATAGTCTAATCCCAAAGCTAGCAGAAGACAGGAAATAATTAAGATCAAAGCTGAAATCAATGAAATTGAGAAAAAAATCAACAAAGAGCTGATTCTTAAAAAGTAATAAAAATGAAAGACCCCTAGCTAATCTAAGTAAAAGGAGAGAATCAAAGCAAATCAACAAAATCACCACTGAAAAGGGGGTGATCACCACTGAACCCTTTGAAATCAAAGAGATTATCAGAACATATGTTGAAAAACTATACTCCTTTAAATCAGATAATCTGGATGACATGGACAAATTTTTAGACACATACAACATCCCCAAATTGACAACAGGATGAAATTGAAATCGTAAACAGCCCAATAACAGGCACCAAAATCCATACAGAAATTAAAAGTCTTCCAAAGAAGAAAAGCCCAGGACCTGATGGATTCTCTGCAGACTTTTACATACCTTTGAAGAAGAGCTAACACCTCTCCTTATGAAGATATTCCAAGAAATTGAAAAAGAGAGAACTCTCTCACTTTCTATGAAGCAAACCTAACTCTGATACCAAAACCCAACAAAGACACATCGAAAAAAGAAAACTACAGACCAATATCCCTCATGAATATTGATGCAAAAATCCTTAATAAGGTCTTGCAAACCACATTCAAAAACACATCAAGAAAATAATTCATCATGATCATGTGGGCTTCATTCCAGGTATGCTAGGTTGGTTCAACATAAACAAATCAATAAATATGATTCATCACTTAATCAGAATAAGTACAAAATCCATACGATCAACTCAATAGATACAGAAAAGGCCTTTGATAAAATTCACCACCCGTTTATGCTCAAACTCCAGAGAAAATAGGGATCAAAGGAACTTAACTTTGTAAAGGCCAGATATGCCAAACCCTCAGCTAGTATAATACTAAATGGAGAAAGGTTGAAAACGTTGCCACTGAAACCAGAAACAAGACAAGGCTGCCTGCTTTCACTACTTTTATTCAATATAGTCCTTGAGACCCTGGCTGGGGCAATCAGGCAAGAGGAGGAAATCAAAGGGATAAGAATTGGAAGGAAGTCAAAGTTTTCCTTTTTTCAAGATGACATGATACTATATTTGGAAGATCAAAAAACACCACCAGAAAACTGCTAGAGCTAATAAAAAGATTTGGCAAATTAGCAGGCTACCAGATCAATACCTATAACTCAATCGCTTTCCTATATGCAAAAAATATTAGGGCAGAAGAAGAAATTAGGAAATTGGTCCCATTCACAATATCCTCTAAAAGAATAAAATACTTGGGAATTAATCTAACAAGAGAAGCAAAAGACTTCTACAACAAAAATTATCAAACACTGAAAACAAATTGCAGAAGACCTGAGAAGATGGAAAGCTGTTCCGTGCTCTTGGTTATGCAGAATTAATATAATTAAAATAGCCATTCTACCAAAAGCATTATACAGATTCAACGCCATTTCCATCAAGATTCCTCAGTTATTCTTTGTAGATATAGAAAAAGCAATTCTCAAATTCATATGGAAATACAATAAACCCAGAATAGTTAAAACATTACTAAGCAAGATGAAACAGATGATTTGCAATACCAGATCTAAAACTATACTATAGAGCTGTAGTATTAAAAACAGCATGGCACTGGTATCAAAATAAGAATGAAAATGAATGGAACAGAATAGAAGACTGAGACAAAGCCCCAAATCTTTAAACATCTGAACTTGACAAAGGGGGTCAAAATATAACATGGGGGGAGAAACAGCTTGTTCAACAAATGGTGCTGGACAAACCGGAAAGCAACTTGCAGAAAATTAAAATTAGATCCTTATCTCTCCCCTTCCTCAAAATTCAAATCTAAATGGATCAAGGAATTAAGAATTAAACCAGTTACCATACAACTGCTAGAAGAAAAATTTGGACTAACACTCCAGCATATGGGAGTTGGCAACTACTTCCTCAGCAAGAATCCTAAAGTGAAAGAATTACAGAAGGGGGAGGGAAGATGGCGGTCACCCCAGCAGCACTGACTCCATGATGCTCCTGAGAGTCACCTCACGCTGCACGTCTGCACGCAGATTCCCACGGTAGGATGAACCTCCCAATATGGGCAAACATTACCCCCTGCTAATTCTTTAACCCCAAAAGGATAGTGAAGAGCATTAACGTAAAAAAAAAAAAAAAAAAAGGAGGAAGTTTGCGGCAAACATGTGACCAGCCACATACCCGGGGGAGGGGAACTTGCCCATAGGGGAGCTAGTTACCCCTAATCAGATCCCCTAATCTGGCCTCAACCTCCCTGACTTGACTGCTCTTCATATTTATGAACTTGGAATTAAGTTCAGGTACTTTTTGCTCTCAATAGCAAAATTACACCAGGTCCTGTGATCGGCGGCAGCCACAGCGTGCTTCCCTGTGGGCGGGGTGGCCTGCTCAGTGAAAAATGCTCCCAGTTCTCTCCACCGCCGGCCAGAGGACTGGAATCTAAAATGGAGGAAGGGAGCGAACTTCCTAACCACGTACCACTGCGAACTCCCCGAACTGACTGCTCATTATTTTACCTAATCTTGCATAAAGTGCTGGGGAGAAACTGCTAACACTAACAGACTCATCGGCAGCCCGTCACCATTGTGACGTGTCCCTGAGGGCGGGGCAAATCTTCCAGCACCACTACGGGGCCTCAGCCCCTGGGACCAGAAATACAAATTACAAACCCCCCCCCCCAACAACTGGCCACCTGCTCTGGTGGCTGCAGCAAACTGCAATTCACCTCTCCAGCTCCCAATCCTGTCAGTTGATGACCTTCTCTCCTTTGGTCCATACACCTTCCCACCCAAATAGGAAGCGCCTGTGAACAGAGCTTACTCCAACAGGGCGCATCCATCTATAGGGGATCCTCTGCCTTAGCCTCAGGAAGCTTTGAATATATGGGGCAGCTTGGGCTCCACCTTAGCTTCTGAGCTCCTCATATAGCCAAGGCTGAGTAGCCCTAGTCCTCTCAAGCAGGACGCCTCCTAGTGCTTGCAACGGAGAATCACAAAAACACTGGCACGACCTGGCCCTTTTTCTGAGGACCTCAGCCAACCCCACAAAACAGCTCTTGGGCCATCTGGGGATCACAAGACACGCAGAGTGGGTCACCAGTGATCCTGAGGAAGCGAGACTCAGCCTAGCCACTCTCGTTGGATCAGTCAGAGACCCACGGCTTCTACAAAAGGATCAACTCGATTGTCTACAATTTCTGAGCCCCAGGTCCAAGAAATATTTGGAGTGCGGATTGGCAGGAAGCAACCATCTCAGGATTCAGCCCAGGGGGAGTTAAATACCCCTTTGCTACAGAAAATTTTAGAGGAGATCCTCTAAGAAAATCCAGGCCACTGGACTCAACCAATCTGCTTCTCTTCAAACAAGGTCAACTCCGAAAAATCCCCAGCCTGATGCCGGACTTGATCGCACCACCACATGATACATACCTCCTGATCTAAGGGTCAAAAATTCTCAGAACTGTAACAACTAGTTTTGCGGGGGTTTTTTGGTGGTTTTTTCCCCCTCTTTTTACTTTTTATTTTTTATCTTTTATATTTTTTTAAACGGGATTCCAGCTGAAAATTGATATTTTTGAAATTTTTTAAAATTACTGTGGGTTTTTGGGTTTCTCTTTTGTTGTTGTTGTTGGTTTTCTTTTTTCTTTTTTTCTTTTTCTTTTCTTTCTTTCTTTTCTTTCTTTCCCTTCCATTTCCTCTGCTCCTTTCTTGCCTTAAGATCAATACTGAATTCTGGTGGAGGTGGATGTAAATACTTATCGGTGTGTATGCATTGGTGATTGGCTCTTAATTGCTTCAGTTCTTTAGGTCTTATTTAACCCTACTGCTAACTTTTATCTCCAATGTACTCTGGTAATCCAAATTTAAGAATCTTTATCTCATTCTCACCCCAAGTCTTTACCCTATCTGCTCCCCAGTCCTACGTACTCCTCACTCCTATTAAAATAACCTACTCCACCCCACTCCCTAGTTCCCCTATAGTGTATAACAGGTGTGTTTTTATACCTCCCCAATTCACTTCCTTGACTTCCGAGTCAACCCTTCTCCCCAATATCAGAGAGATCCCATCACTTGAAGAAATTGAAATTCCTCAAAACGGTTACTTGCTTGGTATCATACTACACAGTGAGAGTTCTCTTAAAGCTGCCATTATTGGTGCTAATCATCAGATACTCTGTTTCAGTTGAAACGGAGTAGTATTCGCACCTATAGCCTCTCGAATTCTCAGAGAACCGTCTGGCATCTCTAGGTCTATATTGACCAAATAACTCCTCTTCACAACGAAGCAAAGTCATAAGAAGCTCCAATTACTCCAACAAGAGTATCAAGGCTGAAATAAAAGACAAGCTCTCTGACTCAGAAAATGAGGAAGAGGGGAAATAACTCTCAAATCTAAACCTCTTCACCTAAGGACCCCACAGCTGGGGCACTAGATGAAAACCAAAGACATTGTGTCAGCACTATGATTAGTAATGCAATCAAAGAGTTGAGAGAGGAAATAAGGAAAGAGATCAAAGAGCAATTTCAAGAGATGAGAGACAAAATCTACAGAGATATTAAGGATCAATTCCAGGAGATGAAAGATCAGCTGTACAAGGATATTGACATTCTGAAAAGAGATGTAGCAG
>PVKS010019069.1:0-39034 GCA_004027875.1 Aplodontia rufa
TGTCTCTCAACTTTCAAATGGATGTAATGAAGTAAGCAAACTGATAAACTTGAGGCCTGAGCAAGTGGAGAAGCTTGATGGACCTTCACAGCTAGTGACCCATTTTACCTCCCCTACCGATTTAAAAAAAAAAAAAAAATCAATGAAACTCTAGAAGAAAACAAACTTCCACAAATTTGTTCTCTAGGGTAAACTATTTCTTTTTAATGAATTTACCCAAAGTTTGGATGACACTGGAGACACCTGAGTCTCCTCTTAGAGATGTTCAATGGTGGTGGCACAGATGCGTCTAATCGTCGTGCAGCAAGGGGACCTGCAGGAAAAACACAGGACTGCGGAGGCAGGCAGGAGACAGAACTGGAATCCTAGAGGTAAGTGTGTCTGTTATCTTGCACCTACTAGTCACCCTGCAAAGTCACCCCCAAAATCTGCAAACCTTCTAAGTGGCCATCTCTTCAAGGTTTTGGTCTTTGGTGACAAGCTGCATGGAAACTGCTCATCTGCATGTTAGCTCCCTGACCAACAAGGAGAACTGACATTTAAGTGAGCTTTTGTGTTTTTCCTCAAGCAGTTTCATACGTGCTGAGAAAATGTTAAGTTGGTCTCTACTGTGGATCATAACTAATGGCTAAAGTAATCTGGGGTGTTAATTAGCAAGGCAGAGCAGGAACTGAGCAATTCCCATCAGTAGAAGTTAAGACTTCTGTAGGAAGGTGACACACCAACAATTTAAAAGCCACAAGCGAGGCATGGTGGCACACACCTGTAATCCCAGCTACTCCAGAGGACAAGACAGGAGGATTTCAAGTTCAAAGCCAGCATGGGCAACTCAGCAAGATCCTCAAAATAAACTAACGAGGTCTGGGGATATAGTTTGCTATTAGAGCACTTGCCAAACATGCACTGGGTTCAATCACTAGCAAAACACACTCCACAAAGTGTAAGGCATGACTTGTATTTTTTAGAAGACTTTCCTTCTGCAAAAACCATCACTCTCCACAGGCAACATCACAAGGCAGCTTCCCTGAATTCTATAAAAATAGAATCCAACACCTCTTGGAAGAGTGAGACAGACGGCCGTCCTTGATCATCAGAGTCTAGTGAAGAATGTGCACACCTCAAGAAACAGGTGCTATGTTTCAATCAACAGTCACGTATCTTTTTTTTTTTTTAATTAAGATGTGAGTGTGATTTTTTTGGGAGGGAGGGGGAAGTTTTCTGCTTCCTCTCCAATTTGCTTGGTGTTTCCATGTAAAAGTTTTTCCTTACGCCTAGTAAGTTTGTTCACATATTAATGAAACTATTTGGGGGGCCCTTAAAGTCAGAGAAAAGTGCACAATTCCAAAAGATGTACGTAAAAGAAGGAGAGAAAAGAGGATCCAGGGGAAGGAATGTGAGAAAGGACCCGCTCATGCCCACCTGGCACACACCAGCCACCAGCCCTCTGGCAGGGCTTCCTTCCCAGCTCGAATTCAGACCCAAGTATGTGAGCAGACCGACAATCCCTGGCCCCACACCAGCGGATATCATCTCCAGACATGTGGATCCGAGCTGTTCATACCCAGGCGGGGCTGCCCACCAGCCTCCCCACAGAAAGCTCTTGATTTTGCTGACAAGGTTGTTCTATAGCATGATGGAAGCCCCACTCTCCCCAGCAAGCAGGCAGCAAGAAGCACTAATAATTCAGCCCTGAAAGTCAAAGTTTTCACTTTGCAAGTGATTATGTTGTGGAATGTTTTTCAGTTTGAAAATGTAAAGAGACACTGAAATTTTGGATCCTTCAGTTTTTCGGTTCCTATTAATACCAGAAAACAATTGTCTGTTGGATTGGGATGTAACAGACAGTGGCAAGAAAAAAGGAGGTGACCAACAGAGCAGGAAAATAAAAATCTGAGTTCTGTGGCCAAGGAGTCAATCTGCAATCCTTTACCAAATAAACAACAATCCAATAAAACAAAAACATGAGTGTATACAGCAGAAACCCTGGGCAGTGCAATCAACACTGGTCCGTGGTTCTGGAAATCCAGATGGAATAAACCCCTTGAAGGCTGGCAACCCACAAAGGAACTTTTACAAAAACACACACACACACACACACACAAAACTACTCACTCTATTCATTCTGCTATATGCTTAAAATGAAATTTCCCCCCTTTCTCCTCTATTGTAAATGAGCACTGGAAATTCCACTCTTCTATAATATAGTCTGATATTGTAATAAAAAGATGACAACCAATTTAAAGAATTCTCTCCACACAATTATTTTGGGGGTACAGGGGACTGAACCCAGGTGCACTTAACAACACCCTCAGCCCTTTTATCTTTTATTTTGAGAGAGTCTCAACATTTGCTTAGTGTCTCGATAAACTGCTGAGGCTAGCCTCGAACTTGCAATCCTCCTGCCTCCGCCTTTTGAGTCACTAGTATTACAGGTGTGTGCCACTGCACCTGACTCCACATGACTTATGATTGCAGATAGAAGTCAATACAGTGAAATAATTCAGCATTAAAAATCATTTTAAGTTTTGCTTTGCAAGCATGTATGTTGGAAAATTTTGTTTGACAATGTAAAGACACATCGAGATTTTTTGTTCCTTCAGTTCTTTGGTTTCTATTAAGCAACACCAGAAAACAAGTTGACTCATCTCATTCAAGCTAGTAAAACAATTGTATGTTGTTATAAGACATAAAATTTCAAATGACCTTAAAGCATAACTCCATAAAGTCAATGAGGACAAAGCCACACTTCATAATAAAGTTAAAGATGACACAACTAATGGATGGGGGTGAGGAAGGAGGGCAGATGGGCAGGGAGTGGCCCAGGTTGCAATGCCCCAAGCCTTTGATTTCTTTTTTTTTTTTTAATCTTCAGTGTTTCGGTCAGGTCTCAGCAAGGTTTATATAGAAAGAAACAATAATGGGCTTCCTGCCTGCAAACACACACACCCCCTCTCTGCCCAGTCACTCAGTAAGAAAACTCATTAAGCCCTTTTAAAAAGACCTGTATAGACACAAGGTGTTCATGGGAAATTAGGCTGGGCACTCCTCAGTCTAAAGTGGTTTTACCATCCTCTGCGCAGTAAGAACTTATCACTCACTCTCCAGGAGCAACTACTGATGACAGGAGAGTGTTGCCACCTGAAAAATACAGTTACTCTGAACACACTAGGGGGAGAATGGCCCGGACAAGGGTTCCCACGCACTCTAATTGAGAACAAATGTGAACCAACTTCCAGACTGGCAGGGAGCGGTGGACCCTGAAGATAGGCTCTACCCTGTTGAGTTCAGATGGCTCTGTGCTTTGCTAGCACAGACGGGGGATTGACATCTCATATGAGTACAACGCAGACATGCAGAAGGGCTTGCCTTGGGATAAGGTCTGAATGGTGGGATGCTGTAAATAAAACAACCGTGGTGCAGACGAGAAAACAGCTAAAAAGGGGCTGGACAACTGAGGAATTAAGTCTGTCTGAAGAGTGACAAAATCAAGTGACTAAAGCAAACGTTTCCTCACAGATATTTTATCCCTTCCAACAATCTGTCCACACCGCACACTTTATTTGCCAGTTTAAATGTAAGGATTGCACACAGTGGAATCCAGCACTGCATTCCCTGTCTCTGGGTCCTCTTCAGAATTAGCCAGGCCCCCTTCATCTCTAACTGGTCAGAAGAGTGAAGACACACAGTCCAGGAAATGTGCCGTTTCCTTCTATGGGACTGTTTCACATTACAGGACACTGAAACACCTTGCAGAGCCCTAAATCTAAATCAGAAAAAAATAGGGAAAAAAATTTCATACTATGGAAATCTGAAAAGGCAGCTGACACCACACTAAAGCCCCCGGTTTGGTCCCTCCTTCACCCTGAAAGTGTTAAAAAGGAAAACATAAAGTCAACATCAGCTCCTCCCTACTGATGAAGATTGGCACGAATGAATTTACTTTCTGGCTGCCGGCCCTCACAAACCGTTACAAAAAAAAAAAAAAAAAAAAAAAAGTTCACCATGCTAAACTGCTCCACTGCTCCAAATATAAATTCGAGACCAGCCAGCCTATCCCACCCTACCACATCACATCAGTGGCCTTTGCAGGGTGAGCTGGGGGCATAGATTAGATAGGTAGATAGATGATGATGATAGATAGATGATGGATAGATGGAAAGGACATTTAACATTTTGGAACTTTAATGTTTTCTTTTTAAGACCTAGCAAAACCCAATCTAAAACTTATGACAGTTGAGCACATGATCTCCACCATTAAGAGCAAATAAGAAACCGTATATAACACTCCATGAAATCACTGTAGCAAATCTGTCACAAATTCTAAATATGATACGATGGGAATGAAGCATAAAACCTGGCCCGAGGGAGGAGGTTTTACGATTCTACCCAGCCTTCGCATCACAACACGCTGGAACAATAGTAGTACTATCTTCCTCTAGCTATGACAGGACTGTGCGAAAGCCATGCCTGGAGCATCCGAGTGATCAAATCCGAAAGTCCAATGACAAGTTTCGCATTAAAATAAGGCCAGCAGGCATGATAAGGCCGTCCCCAACAATCGAGCGTGGTCGCCGCGCACCGCGCTGCAGCATCAAGGACGCGGCGGCTCTCCATTAGGGCAGAGCGCACATCCAGGGGAAGGCCGTTCCTCGCCGGCCCCAAAGGTTGCTCCATCTTGCGTCCTAACGCTGCGCCCCAGGCCCCGCCGCAGCGCGCAGGGGGATCGCGGCACGACAACGCCAGCAGAGCCGGGAGGGCGGGGGCCGCGGCACACACGCACCCGGCCCGGGAACGCACCTCGCCCGCCCCGGCCCCCGGGACCACGCCGCGGGCCGGTCGCCTCCCCAGGGCCGGGTCACCGCCGCCCCCGCCCCCAGGCCCCGCGCGCCCCCCGCCCACGGGCGTCCCTCGGCAGCCCGGGCCCTCCCCGGGGGTGACAGCCCGACCCGGCCCGCGGCCGGAGCGCCGGGGACGGGCGCCCGGGCCGGGGCAGGAGGAGTGGGGCGGGGGCCTGGTTACCTTCCGACAGCTCCAGCTCCAGCTCGGCCAGGCGGGCCCTCACCTCCAGGGGCAGAGCCATGCCTTCCAGGCTGCGGTCCGCCATGCTCGCCGCAGACGCCCCCGCCCTGCCGGCCTCCTCTTTGTTCGCAGGCGGAGGTCTCGGCGGCCGCTCCTCGAGCCCAGTGGAACCGCACCGAGGAGGAGGCGGCGGGCGCGGGCGCGGGCGCGGGAGGCCGGGCGGCGGCGGGCGCGCAGGGATTTCTCCTCCTCCCCTCGGCACCTCCTCAGCGCGGCCCCGCCACGGCGGCCTCGCGCCGGCTCCGCGCGCCCCCACGCGGGCCCCGGCCCGCTTTGCCCGCGCTGCGCGGGCCCCGGGATCTGCGGCCCCCGCGGTCACCGCCACTGCGAGCTGCTCGGCGGCCGCCCTGCCCGGCGGGAGCGCCGCTGCGCGCGCACGTGACGACAGGGGCGCGCGGGGGCGGGCGCGCGCCAGGGGCCGCGGGGGCGCGCGGCCGCGCTGGCGCAGCGCGCGCTTCCGGGGGCGCGCTCCTTGGGGCGCCGGGGCCGGCGGCGGTGCCTCCAGCGGCCAGCGCAGGCGGCCGGGCTCTCCCGGTCCAGCCCCCTCGCCTCGTCTTCCCCGGCGGAAGATGCCTCCTGGAGCCCCGGCTTTCCTGCGTATTAAAACTTAAAGTGCTCTGGGTCTTTGAGGGCTGGTTTTTTTTTTTTTTTTAATGAATACTTTCCGAGCGGGAGGTGAAAAGACAGCAGGAGTGGTGGACCGAGTACTAGGTGGGAACTTTCTGAGTCCAGAACCAGCGAACATCTGACCTTAAGCTACTCGGTGCTTTTGCCTGGGCTTCACTTTCCCCATGTGTGAAAGAGGGTTGGAGGAGCAGGTTGGGTAACCCAATCTCTGAATTCCACATCAGCTCTGAACGTCGGCCTTGGTGGCTCCAGCAGGCCCATGCCTGTCCTAAGCATTCAGATCTTCCCCAGCCTGGTCTGGAGCTTCCGTGTTCCGAGGCGGGTTGTCTTTAGCAGGTCCTCTTCCCTCCCACCCCCACCCCAGGACCATAACTGCACTACAATTCCAGCCTGCCTCTCTCCTCCACACACTGTGCGATCTTTCCTTTTTGCGGGTTGTCAGCTCCAGTGTCGGTGTCATTGGTGTCATCGCTGTATGAGTGGTAGCACATCTTTCTCTCCAGTTCTGACCAGTGTGTCCACTGAATAACCTCACCCAGCTGGCCCCTAACACCCCACACTCCACAAACCCAAAACTAAGCCAGCTGCTTCTCCTGACTTTTAGCTTCTACCTACTTCTAATAACTGCCTCCACTTCCTTGATTATCCAGTCTAGACTCACTGTTGCCTCTCCATCTTGCTTTGTCTTCACACATCCTGTGTTCCCAATCCTCTCAAGTGTCACCCAAAATCTTGATCGTCTGATCTACTTTCCATTCCTACAAACACTTCCCAATCTGGCTATGCCTACCTGCCTGGAACTTTCTAAAGACCTCCTGGATGGTGTCCCTACCAACATCCATTGGATGCAGTGGCCTCTCTGAGGCACAGTTATCTCACTACCCTTTCAAAAGTAGGCAATACTGCATTCTCTACTGAATACAAGTCCCCCTTCTTAGCTAGAGACTGGAGGTCCCCAAAGCCGCTGTAACCTGCAGACCAGCCTTACTGCCTCCACACACCCTTTCCTGACGATCTAACTGCTGATCTTCAGCAGGATGAAATATGATGTCTTTTCATCCTGGAGTTCCTGCCTCGCTTCTCTGGCCCATACCCTAGCATAGCCATACCCCATGTCAACTCCAGAAAGAGCTCTTTTGTCCCGTTCTGCCCTGATCACATGTGATCTCTTCTTTATCTTCCTCGTTAGAATGTGCCCCTTGAAGAGGAGCCTGATTCACATTTGTACATGCAGTTATTTGAGAGTAGTCAGTGTCTCTCATAGAGACCTGTATTTTCAGTGTGGAACTGTGAAAGAAAATAGGCAACTGGAAGCCAAATCCCAGGTTCCAAACCAAAAGCCCTGGGTTGAGTTCATTATGACAAAGCGGTACTGTGCTTTCCAAATGATAGACGGTATCAAGTGATGGCAAAGTGATGTCAGAATAAAAGTGCATATATTCCCATTGTAATGGATGGATAGATCTTGGCCATTTACATATGATGCTATAACTTACGTTGGTTCCAAGGGAGACTTGTATTTTGCATTAAATACCTTAGTTGTGTAGTTGGATTTCGAGCTGATGGTTCTGCGTTTGCAGCAGCTCTTTATGTATCTACAAAATACACGTAGGAGTTTGTGCACTCTTGGCTTTAGATGGCATTCCCAAAAAGCAGATAGATTTTTTTCATCTGGAAACCTACCATGTCCTCAAAACTCATGGTGTCAAAATCAAATTCATCCTAACCACAAGTCCTCACCCACTGTTCTAATTTCTGATAACAGTGTCCCATGTTAGCAGTTATTCCCACAGTGACTGATACCTGTTACCAACATTCAGTAATCTCTACCTACAACATTTCTCTCACACATTGCTCTCCCCCCGCCCCCTGAGTCCCACATCTACTGTGTAAATCGGTCTTCTACATGGTAGCCAGATCACTCTTCCTCGAACACCAGTTTGAATAGGCCCCAGGCCCCTTGTTCTACAATCTGCAACAATCCTCTGTCTACACGCTAAAGAACACTTGAACTTGACATTGAAGTTTCCTTCCCTATTTTGTATTTCTTCTCTATTTCATATGCCTATGATCAACTGCAGAATTCTCCATTGCCATGAGAGTCTCACCTTCTTGTGTCTATGTTTGCTGACATCCTCTCTCTTCTTGACACCTCCTCCCCTAACCTGTCATAATCACATTAAATTTTACCCTGTCATTCCAGGCACAGTGGCACACACCTATAGGCCCAGATCCTTGGGAGACTGAGGTAGGCAGATCCTTTGAACTGGTCTGAGCAAAAGAGCAAGGTCCTACTTCCAAAAAAGAAAGAAAGGAAAAAAAAGAAATATTTCCTTGTCAAGACCCAGAACAAATGCTACTTCTTCCATGAAGGTTGTCTCCTACCTCTGGAATTACACACCTCTTTATCTGCCTTTCTGCCTTGGATTAGTCATTTATAGCTGTGCTTTCTCTGGTCACTGGCTTATCTATAATTCTCCCATTGGATTGAATGACATAACAAACAGCATATTGTCTCTCGAAGTGCAGTCCTGCCCTGTAACAAAGAGGGAAAAGCCTGTTTCATCTCACCCAGCTCCACTTGTGACCAACCTCACAGAATGGATGATCTAAGGGGCAATCCTGCTATACTTAGGTGTTGGTAGGCACAGAAACCTGGCTCATACATGCATCAGAGCAGGCATAAAGATGTGCAGTAGATGTTTATTAGAATGAATGGAATAGGCTTTCAGGGCTACTGGCTTCAAAAACTGTGCCAAAAAGCCCTGGAATTTCCATCTGGGATTAGAGTCACATTTTGGAACTGTGATCAGTTATCTTTAGAAACCCACTGGAAAAACTCATGTCTGTTACTTGGGAGGGGGCTACATGATTATCATCATTTATGATTCAATGCCATGGTTTAATTTATCCAGTGAGCCAGCTTCTACAAAATGAAGCCCAGGGGATCTGAGCCACAGTTCAGAGCATTCAGGTAGCAAGGAAGAGAGAGGACAGGAGGAAAGAGGAACTCTCCAGCCAGAATCCTGGCTACCAGGTGATGAAGAACAATGGCGTGGACCAGACATTAAAACATGACATTGTAAGTTATCCTTGCTACCTGCAGTCTTTCCTAGCTAGGTCCTGAAAACAGTATTTTGAGTTCCACAGAGAGACCACTACTATATCTAATTAAACAATAAATTAATCATTACACCAGCTAGTATTTGGGCACTTACATCCATATCTTGCTTTATTGTCTGCTGATGGCTCATTTGTCCCCACTACTTACCTACCTTCCAGAATGTCACCTCTATTTGTTTTTATCTTTTTTATTTATTTGTTTAATCTCACTGATTTCCAAGCCAAGGAGTAAAAAATTAGTTATTTACTTGTAACTGGGTTCTAGGCTTCAGAAAACCTGCTTGGGGTGGGACAGAGTAGTAAAGGAATGTGCTAAATCAGTATACGCTAAGGTATCAGTGCCAAGCAGAGCGGGTTTACTTATTCATGAGATAACTAACAGGAAGGAAATACAAAGCTCTTAGTAATTGCTCCCCTTGCAGAAGTCTATCTCAGCACTGCACATTTACATCCTAAGTCTTATTACTTTAAGAGCTGATTATTTTGCTCCTTATCAGATTAATGGAGAATTTGTTCACACCGTGCTGTCTTCTGCTTGTCCCAACTTTGTGATTGATTTAGTTATTTATTTATATTTTACTTTATTTTTACCTTTTCAAAAGTCACTGGGGAGAGTTGGTTACAAGTTGCTATAGTTGGAGTTCTCCAGGTACTTGTGTCAGAAATCCGCTGGGAAGGGTGGCACCCAACCCAATTCTGACAGCATCTTCCAAGCTGAAGTTTCCATACAGAACCATGCCTGGTGACTTCAGTTTTTCTAATCATGGTATCAGAAACTGAGCTTGGGCAGACTCTTGCATTCTAAAAAAGGACAGATATGAATAATTAACTGACAAAGAAAGTTTAGGTTTAATTAGTTAGCATTTAAAAAGCAGCTTGAGCCCTTGAATGAAACTGGTCTATGCATCCAGAGATCATTAACATTGTTTGTGACACCCTTGTTTTTTGCATCATTATCCAATTAGCTGAATTACACGAATGTTACTAAGTTCAGAGAACTATATGTGCATTTCCATTTCTTCTTTCATTACCATCTTCCTCTGGAAGGAACAAACCATCCAACCTATTTATTTGCATAAGAGCAAGTACATGGGCAAAAGACAGAATGCAAGGAAGGATTCCATAGGACCCCACAGTGGCATTAACTCACTTTGCTATACCAACATGATGGAAATCCTGAGAATTCAACTGTGGATCAAAGATGTCTTCATGGGCAAAAAGTTGTGAGAGTCTTCTCAGGCAACTCAATGAAGTGTTTTGGTTGTATATGGTCTTACAAATCAATATACAATTATCGATAATGTAATTATTTCTGAGAATTCAGATAATCTTACTGACTTAATCACTCCTGCTAATGGTGACAGGAATAGCACAAAGTAACAAATTAGACAAAAATTATTCATATTCGGTCTTGGATTGTGTGATATTTTTGCAGCATATTTCCTTTGCCAATTCTGGTTGATTAATGTCTGGTGTAATTAAGCTATTGTTAAACTAATTATCATTTGCAGAATTCACATAACTAATGGCTGGGGAAAGTGACACAAAAGCTTTTGGAGCAGAAGGGAAAGAAGTTGGGGAATAAAATTTTGCCATCAAAAATCCACAAAGGGGGGCTGGAGCAGTTGCTAAGCAGTTGCAGCACTTGCCTGGCATGTGTGAGGACACGGGTTCAAATCCCAGTAACACATACACAACGAAGTGTCTGAGTAATGAAGTCCACCTAAAAAACTAAATAAAATTGATTATTTTTCTCTCTCTCCCTCTCTTACTCTCTCTCTCTTAAAAAAAAAACCCACAAGGAGAGCCAGACCTGGTGGTACACACCTATAATCCCAGCAAACTGGGAAACTGAGGCAGGAGCATCTCAAATTCAAAGCCAGCCTCAGCAACGTAGCAAGGCCATAAGTAACTTTGCAAGACCCAGTCTCAAAATGAAATATAAAAAGGGATGGGGCTGTAGCTCAATGGTGAAGCACCCCTGGGTTCAATCCCTGGTACCCACAAAGGGGAGGGAAAGGGGAATACCATGGATCAATATTGACCAAATTATAATGTTATGTCATGTGTAAGTATGAATACGTAACAATGAATCCTACTAGTACGCAGTTAAAATGCACCAATTTCACAATTTCTATGTATAGATAGATATTCTACAAAGTAATGGACGGGGGTGCAGCTCAGTGACGCAGCGTTTGCCTAGCATGAACGAAGCCCTCAGTTAAATCCCAGAACAGAAAGAAAGAAAGAAAGAAAGAAAGAAAGAAAGAAAGAAAGAAGAAAGAAATTTACAAAGTAGAAAAGTGTCATAAAAGAAAACCCATTGACCTCATCCTTTCTGAATTGAAAAACAAACATACACAGTCAGGTGTATTCCTAAATGAATCCTAACAAGTGTGGGATCTGAAGCCCAAGCAATGAGGAACAAAAGTAAACTGAGGCAGAGAAGAGTCAGGGATGTGTGCTTTACACATGCCTGCTGAATACTTGGATTGTACGGTATCAATTATTATCCAAAATATCTGATTAAAAAAATTTCCCCTTGGGGCCGGAGTGATGGCTCAGCAGTAAAGCATTTGCCTGGCATGCTTGAGGACCCCAGTTCAAAAACCCCAGCACCACATACACACTTCGTGTCAGAAAACCAAAAACCAAATGAAAAAATAAATAAGTAAAATTGACTCTCTTAAAAAAAAAAAAATCCCTGCTCTACTCCTCTGCCTTCCAAGGGCTCAGCGTGGGCTCCACTGGCCAGCTGCAGATTCAGCTGCTGCCTCTCCCTGCCACAGATGTTGCCCAGCTGTATTCTGTCTTGTACTTAGTCCTTGGGTGTTGGCCTGGGAGACCTTGGGTAGCAGGGAGCAGCCCTGGTGTGTTAACCTCTGGAGGCGGCACCTGTCAGATCAGCCTGGCTCTGTTCTTCCTCAGCTCCCCACCCTGCCTCTGGCTTGGAGATGAGCTAGTATGCCTGGAGTCCCCGCATTGCCACCCTCCATTCCTGGTATGTGTGGAGAGGGAAGCCCCACCTCCTGGCCTTTCACACAACACCAAAGTCAAGGACACAGTCTCCTTGAGAATTTGAACTGAGATGGATAAAAATACGCCAAGCTTGCTGTTCACAGTGCTTGACCTCCAAACATGCAAACACAATGTGGACAAGTACTGAGGACACTGCTCGTCCCACAACAGCTGACCCCAGGCCTACAGGGCATCCATCTGGTGGACACAACCCTTGGAGCAGCCCGTTTTCAGAGTAGGCAGTGTCAGCAAGGGCTTCGGAAGATTTCTCAATGGTTATCGTCCTCAGGAAGGAAAGGATGTGCGTAGGAATCACAGTAGAACAAAGCAGAGTTTAATAACTGCCATATGAATAAAGTTTTTCCAAGGAAGACAAAGAATGAGGAAGTTCATGTAGAAAATCCATTAACTCTGGAGCGATTACTTTGATCTCTAATCAACATTTCTAGCTGAGTGCAGCCTGGTTCAGCTGAGACCCACTCTAGTCCTTTTCACTCAGAGGTACCGCTGTCTTCTGCCTCTGATCACTGGCCAAAACTTTAAGCAAAAGTACTCTTAAGCACAGGAAAGAGAAAGAAAAAGATGGAAAGAGTAAAATAATAAATACAAGGAGGGTAAGAGGTGTGGAGATGGAACAATGAAGGGCAGAAGAGATCCAAACGTGAACCACTTAACTCTTCAAAGACTATGCGTCAAGGAAAAAGAGCAGGGATAAAAGAAAAAGGGACTGGTGCCACAAAATACACACAGAAATAGAGTCAAACTCATGATTTTTAAGGTATGACAGATTAGGTAGTTTTTGTTATCGGGTTTTTTGGTGTTTTTTTGTACCAGGAATTGAACCCAGAGGCATTTATTTAACCAATGAGCCTCATCCCAGGCCCTATTTTTTTATTTTTATTTTTTGAGACAGAATCTCGTTAAGTTGCTTAGGGCTTCACTAAATTGCTGAGGCTGGCTTTGAACTTGCAGTCTTCCTGCCTCAGCTACCCAAGTTGCTTGGGTTATAAGTGTGCCCCACCATGCCTGGCAAATTTTTTCTTAAATAAGGAAGAAAAACATTCTTTTTCAACATAGCAGTGAGAATTAAACATTACATTAGATTTTCAAGGCTGTCAAAGTGCCACAAAGTGGGTGGCTTTAGAAAACAGAAATATATGTCCTCATTCTGAGGCTAAGACTCTGAAATCCAAGTGTCCACAGGGACAGGCTCTCTGACAGCTCTAGGACGAATCCTTTCTTTCCTGTCGTGGTGGCTTCCACCTTCTCAGGAGACTGAGGCAGGAGGATTGCAAGTTCAAAACCAGCCTCAGCAACTGAGTCTGACCCTATCTCAAAATTTTTTAAAAAATTAAAAGGACCGGAGGAGACAGAGCACTGCTGGGCTCAATCTGCTGAGGGTGCAAGGTGGGGGTGTGGGTAAAAGCACAGAATCCTTCCTTGCCCCTTGTAACTTCTGCAGATCCTCTACAGTCCTTGGCATATCTTCGCTTGTAGACCCATCCCTCCTGTCTCTGACTCCATTGTCACATGACCATCGTTACACAATCTTTCCTCCGCCTGTATTTGTCTCCACATTTCCTCTTATAAGGACATCAGTCATAACTAGATTAGGACCCACCACAATGACCTCGTTTTAACTTGGTTAATTCTGCAAGGACCCTCCTTCCAAACAAAGTTTCAATGCAGCTGGGAGCAGTGGCACAGGATTATAACTCCAGAAACTTGGGAGGCTGAGACAAGACAATGACAAATTGGAGGCCAGCCTCAGCAAGTGTGCGAAGCCCTCTGTCCCTATGTTAGTTCATGAGATTCTGTCTCAAAAAAAGAAAACAGAAAAGGAGTGGGGATACAGCTCAATGGTAAAGTACCCACTAGGTTCAATCCCCAGTACCAAAAAATAAAAAATAAAAAAAGAAGTTTCAAGGCATAAAAGATATAAGTATGGGGGAAAGATAAATTTAGATATAATTTATATACCGAACATCAAGAAATTACAAAAGGCTCGCTATTAAAGAGCAAACCAAAGAAACCAAAATTGTGAAGCACAATTGAAGCAGTAGAAAAAGTTATCAGCAACATGTTATATACAACTTTTAATTTTTTGAATAGCACACACAAAAATAAACTAAAACAACTATCGGCTGAATTAATCATTAGATTGTGTGGATGAACAAATATGTGACAATGATCCCACCATGATATATAACTATAATGCTGCAAAAAAATGTGGGAAATTTTTCTAATGAAAAAGAAACAAAGGGCTGGAGCGGTGGCTCAGTGATTACGGCACTTGCCTGGCATGCATGAGTACATGGGTTCAAACCCCAGCACCATGCACACCATGAAATGTCTGAGGAATGAAGGTCACATGAAAAACAAATTAAAAAATTTCTTTCTCTCTCTCTCTCTCTCTCTCTCTCATTGTCCTTCTTTCTTTAAAAGAAAAGAAAAGAAACAAAAACAAAAGCAATAAGCAGTCAATTATGAAGGAGAAATGGAGAGTGTTCATGAGTCAGTTGGCTGGAGAGCTCCCCTCTGCTGTCACCTAAGATGATTCCATTTTAAAGTCACTGGGTTGTGAGTCAAATTAGGTGACCCCCTGCTGCGATGACAGAGCCCCTGGGCTCTGTCACGTTCTAGGAGACCTAGACATCCACATTTACTATAATACAACTTTTATGAGTGAAGGTGTCTTAGATGATCACATAAGTGGCTTCCTAGTTCCAGTGCCTAGTGTCACTGCCACGGCACCAAGGCTGCGGAGCAGGCCTCCTCTTGCAAGCAGAGTACCCTAGTGGCACACAATCACCCCGCAGAGGAAGAGAAAAGACAGCATTGGGTCCATGCCTGCCTGTTTCTTCTTCACTCACTCCTCAGGAAAGATACAGGGGTGTGTGAGTGAGTGTGTGTGAGTGTGTGTGTGTGTGTGTGCATGCGTAAGTTCAAAATGGCTTACAATGGTGCACTGAGAAAACCCTACTCCTGGAACACACATGAGCTATGGGGAGGTGTCTTCTTTGCAAAAGGAAAATAATTAAAAACTGGAATTGACAAATTAAGTAATATGATTAACCTGGCAGAACACTGTAGCAGGAGCCTATGGTAAGGAGGGAGCAGAGTGCGTGGCACACGCCTGCAATTCCAGAGGCTCAGGAGGCAGAGGCAGGAGGATCACAAGTTCAAGGCTAGCCTCAGCAACTTAACAAGGCCACAGGCAACTTAGCAAGACCCTGTCTCAAAATGAAAAAATAAAAAGGACTGAGGATGTGGCTCAGTGGTTAAGTGCCTCTGGGTTCAATTTCCAGCACCAAAAAAAAAAAAAAAGTGGGGAATTGTGATTGGTTATCCAGAAAAAAAATGTAATAGGAAGAATAAGACAATTATGAAAAACAAAATGAGAGGATCCACAATCATAGGGCAGTGCTGCTGAGCTCTGCTTACAACGTGAGGCTGATGTAGATCTGCTTGCATTTGCTACTTGTTCCATTTTTTATAGTTTTTTTTTTTAAGAGAGAAGGACTGTGAGAGAAAGACAGAATCATTTTTTAATTTTTCCATCTGGCCTTCATTTCTCCGACATTTAGTTGTGTACGTGGTGCTGGGGTTTGAACTCAGGTCCCTGCACATGCCAGGCAAATGCCCCAACCTCTGTCCAGCCCCTGTTTTCTATTTTTTGTTCCTCTTTTCTTCCTTTCCTGAGTTGCTTTGGATTCATCAAAAGTGTTTTTTTTTTTTAAGTATTCCATTTTAATTCTTCTGGGTTTTTTGTTTTTTTTTCCCTATGCCGCATTGTTTTTGTGTATTGTTTCGGTCTGGGTTTTTTTTTTTTTTTTTTTTTCCTGATAACACAATAAAGTTGACTGGGAAAGTCATAAAGAAAAGAGGCTTGTTCAGGCTCAGGGTTCCAGAGGTGCGAAGTTCAGTGGTTGTACCTGGTGATGGCCTTCATGCTGGCAGACTCCGTGGGGACACACGCCAGGAGGCAGGGGTGCGCTTATATATCCATTCTGGTCCCCTCTTCTTAAAGGATTCAATCCTAGTGGCTCCACCCTGCTGACCTTATCTGAACCTCAAGGGCCCACCTGCAGTCACCAGAGTTGAATTGGTACAATGGGGTCAAATTCCAACCTGAGCATCAGAAGTGACAAGCCACATTTAAACCACAGTTATCATTCCTATAGATTTGCATGTCTGTGCAGGTCATGAAGGCCATCCTTGAGAATTCTTACAGTATAATTATGCTGGAAATGAAGTATCTTTACTTCATCTTCAATTCTGAATGATATTTTTACTGAATTCATTATTCCGGGCTGATAGTTTTTCATTTGATATTTTTAAAATCATGTTCAGTTTTATTCTAACTTGCATTGTTTCTGAAAAGAAATGAGCATGATTTATATCATCACACGTATAGAATTGTCAGTTTCCTCTGGGTGCTTTTGAGATTTTTCTCTTTATCTTTCAACAATGTCACTGTGACAAACCTGGGTGGTAGTTTCTTTATATTTATCCTCCTGGGGGTTTTCTGGGTTTTTGTAATATGTAGGTTTATGTTGTGAAAGACTTATAGCAGTGGTTTAAGTCTTTAAACGTTTTTGGATTATTCTGAGTTTGTTTCCGTACATTTTAAAATCTGTCCATTTCATCTATATTTTCATGGCAAGAAGGTGTTAATATCTTTTTTCTAATACATTTGTGTGTGGCATCTCTAGTGATATTCCCCCTTTTTACCCCAGGGTTGGTATTTGTATCTTCTATTTTTGATCAATTTCACAAAAGGCTTTGTCAACATTATTACTGTTACCGAAGAACAAACTGGTGTCCAACTCAGTCCTTCCCATTGTGTGTTTGTTTTAGAAACTGTTCACAAATCTGGTTTGTTTATTCATACTGTTCATTCTTATATTTTTAATTGAGAAATTTATTTGTTGAACAATCATACAAATTTTAACAAAATAATATATAATGTATATAGATTCTGAAAATTGGATTTACCCCCAAGAGTGCCCCCCCCCAATTACCCACCCTTATCCCTCCCTTCCCCTTCCCACAACATCTCTAAAAAAAGTATTAGGTTGTGTAACATTACAAGATATCTGGATTTAACACCTGATATTAGACTACTTCTCTTAATGGCCAGGGTCTACTTCCAGCCTCCACAGATGAGTGAAGACATTCGACCATTGGTTTTCTGGGTTATGCTGATTTCACTCAATTCTTATATAATTTAAATGACTATTTTTCTGGTTTGATAATTTCTATCAATCACTGAGAGGGACATATTAAAATGTACCTCTACGATTGTGAATTTGTATTTCTCCTCAGAATGGAAAATCTGGTATGGATGTTGCAATTGAGAATCAAGTTGTACATAAATGTCAATCATTTATAGGTGATCTAACCATTTTCATTGGCTGATTTTAAGATTTTTCTGTTTTATAGTGTATTGAGCTTTACATGTTGATTATTGTACTTACTCATATCTAGCATGTTTTTCAAGCAAATGATATCATTGTATAGTTTAATGTTTCCCTACATATATTTCAAGTTTTTATTTTAGTTCTTCAAACATGATATATATTATATGTCATATATAACATGATAGTTATTTCAAAAGCATATCTGACAATTTCACTCTCTGAAATACATACAGTTCTATTTTTATTTTTGTATCTCCTGATTCTCATTCATGATGTTTCTCTATCACCCTACTATCTCCACCATTACCTTTTGTATCTTGTATTCTTCAACTATATGTTTGTCATTGCCCTTGGAAGTTATTTTTGTTCATCATCCAAGGTCTACGATGGATATACCCTCCTTGAGGGCATTCATGTTTTCTTCTAAGAATATTAGAAGCACCAGCAGCTGCAACCGTCTGAAACCAATTCCATAGCTTAAGTTTTTCCTGGCGCTTGGGCTGTAGATCACATTCAACTGGGTGCAAGACTATCTAAGATCAGGTGAATGGTCCCAAATCATAGTCTCTGGAATTTTTTTTGTTTTCCTATTATTCTAAGAAAGCTCTCTTTAAAATTTCCTTTGGTTTGAGTAGAGCGTGGGTTTAGATATGATTTACCTTTACTCTAAGTGTGATTCTTTTGGGGGTCTCAGCTTAACATCCCCGTGTCTGCTTTAAGACCTTGGATAATGGGCCTGGCTTTTGTAATTCTTGTCTCAAGAGGAACCAAAACCCATACAGCAAATGCCATCAGGGCATGAACCCTTTGGATCTTCATATATATTCTGATATTTATATACAGTGTATAAATGTGCTTATAAATTTCATTATAGATTTTCATATAATAATTTGGAATTCCTAATGTCAGATTTTTGATACTTTAAAGTTCTTTTTTAATTATGTAAGATGTTACATAACATTTTCCATTGTTGTTTGCTGGAGAGTTAATCTGACTAATCCAGTCTGCTGTTTCTGGAAACCAGAAGTTACTACTTAACATCAAATTATTTTATATATTACTTTTATTCAAGTAAAACTTAAAGAAAAAAAGTAAACAAATTGAAAATATGAAGACTGTACTGAAAAAGCCATGCATGAGATAGATTCAGAATGGAAAAGTGACTACATAGGTAAGGTCTTACAGAAGCAAAGAAATTTTAGCCGAGTCCTAAATAACTGGAAGAAGTGTCCAAAGGGAAAAAGTATGAGAAGTTCAAAAAGAATAAGGGGCATGTACAAAACCTGGGTAGGGGCAAGAAGCTGGCCTGTCCAGGGAGGGCATGCTTTGGGACTGTAGCCATGGAGCTGATGGGCAGCTGCCAGAACCCCAACACTGATGGGCCCTCTTCACTGCCCAGCTTAGACCTGCTAACGTCATTTCCCTCAGGCACTGACCTGATTCTTGACTTTATCTCCCAGTTCCAGCCCTATTCCTGCTCAGCAGATCTGATGGGAAGACTTGGGTTCCCAGCATCAACCAAGAACATTGTCAGTAAGTATCACTCATGCTCTAGCTGTCTGTGGTTCATTACCTTGGCTGGCTTCCACGCTGGCTTTAAAGTCCCGGTACCAACCAATTTGGATCATGCCGGTTCCTCTTCTGACAACCAATGGTCCTCATCCCCACAATATGGAAGGAAGAGAAGCAGATTTGTGGGAGAAGATAAGTTGAATTTGAAGCATGAGGAGTTTGAAATACCAAATTTAGTAGACTATATTAATCCGGAACTCAGAACAACATTTGGAACCATAAATAAAAATTTAAAAGTAATTGGTACATGCAAACTAACTAAGACCTTGGTGAAGGATGATGGCATTCCACTATATCAAACAAAATGAGAAGAAAAGAGTGTTAGAATGTAGCCTAGGAATCCCCAGCATCTCACAACCGGCCACAAAAGAGGGAATGAGAAGGACACAGTCAATACAAATTCCAAGTTACTACTTTAGTTTGCTCTGGATCATACAAGTAAATGCAGTTTCTAAAAATGCCTAACTAGTTACCTGGAGAATATCTTGGGCTCTACAAGAATCCAGCTCAACAGCAATTAAAATATCTTATTCTCCTTGAACAAATGCCCATGGAAAAGTGAAAAGTATTGTTCTATAGGTCTATAGATGATTCTACTTGGTTTTTACTGCTGTATTTTTAAATGGTTCATGGAATTAGGGTAACAGGATTTTAGGAAGCATGGGCACTGAATTGCTGGTCTCGAAATCTCTTAAGTGCTCCACAGCACTCTTCACAGTGAGTGTGGAAGAGCAAACACTGTTGCACAAGCAGGTCTTACACTGGAAGGACCTTTAGAGAGTTTCTGAATGAACCAAATGGTTTTAGAAAGAAACAGGAGAATTGTCAAGATCAAGTGATTTGACTGACATTATAGCTGCCATGTTAAATCACAGAGCTTCATTTAGAATATATATTCTCCATTCCAGGTCATCGACTAAGTACCAGCTGCTCTTAACAGAAAACTCAACAACTGTAAACACTTTCTCTGTCCCAGTAGGAAGCTCAGAGTTAGACAGAGTGAGCTTCCAGCATGGTAGCTCAGCCATGCCCTTAAGGACCAGCTCTTCCCCATCCTCCATGCCTGACCCTCACTTAAAGTTTGCATTTGTGGAGGAAGAGGAGAAGTGTGAAGGAAAAAGGAATCATCTTCCTATGAGGCTCTGCCTTTTTCTTAAAAAGAAAAGCCTCAATCACGGACATCCATCTCGGTTGACCAGACTGTCTAAAGGCCACTCTTAGCATTAGGGATCCCACACAAGAGACAAATTTCTCGGAATGTTTTTCCTGTGCTATCACTTTTAAACCAAAACACTGAAGAGCTTTGATTTTGTTGATTTTTAACCCCAGAACTAAGTGTCTGTCTTGTAATGTTGTAATATTGACATTCACAAATAGGTTCAGAAGACTTTCATATGCAATTTAGCCAATGGTGATAAATCCAACCCCTATGACTACAGTCCAAAACAAGAAAGAGATTGTTTTGACTATATAGAGTGAAAAACAAAGCCATTCAGTTTCTCCTGTATTCTCATTCAACAATACGCTTCTGACACCAGGAGTGTGGGGTTTCCCCCCATACCAAGCAAGCAATGCGGTGGCTCCCTGGCTTGCCATCTTCAGACGCCAATCACAAGCCTCCTATTGTTTCACCTGCGCTTTGGAAAACCTTGGGTTGAATTGATTTGCTAGAATGGCTCACAGAACTCAGGGGAACATGTTTACTGGTTTATTATCAAGGATTCTATGAAGGATGCAGAGGGAGAGATGCGTAGAGCAAGGCACATCTAGAGGTGTGAGGAGTTTTTGGGAACCCCTGAGCATCCAGTCTCTTGAGATTTTGTGGATGCGTCGTTACTTAAGCATGACTGATTACGTCACGGGCCATGGGTGAGCCTGATATCCAGTCACTGTGCTGTCCTTGGAAGGTGGTAGGTAGAGCTCAAAGTCCAACCCTCTCATCCTGCCTCAGTTTACCTGCAATCAGTCCCCATCCTGAAACAACATAGGGGCTGCAAGTCATCAATCAACTCATTAGAATAAAAAAGATGCTCTAACTTTGAAGGTTCCAAGGATATTATAAATTATATGCTAGGAAACTGGAATAAGACCAGATATATATTTCAGTGTCACAATTACAAATCCCCATTTATCCCTTCCCAATCGCAATCTCAAACTCCCTGCCCTTGGGGGTCTCAGATTTTTAGTGGTCATTGCTGTTTTTTTCCTGAGTAATTTTACAACATGCATGTGCCTCCCTGGAACATGCAGTGTAGTTTTGCTTGTTTTTGAATTATTTGTAAATAGAAGCACACTGGAAATTTTCTTTTGGGATTTGCTCTTACCCCTCAACAGTGTGTGGTTTAGATTCTTCCACACTGCTGTCTGTACCTGGCATTCACTTATCTTCATTGCTGAATAGAATCCCATGGAACAGATTATATTTTATTTATCTGTTCTATTATTGATGGTCATTTGGGTAGCTTCTGTTTGAGGGCTATTGTGAATAATGCAGCTTCAAACATGCATATGCTATCTTTAGCTACAAATACCCACACCTCTGAGGTCTAGTCATAGGACAACTGCTGAGTGATGGACCATGATTGGTCTTCAGCTTTGCTGGGCAATGCCACACAGCTGCAAAACGATCACACCATTCATCATCCCTTCACTGTGTGCCAGTTCCCAGCGCTCTGCATCCTTGTTGGCATTCGACAGTGTCAGACTTTAAATTTTACCAGCTCAGTGGCAAGGTTGTGGTATCTTAATGTTGTTTCTGTAGCCTCCTTTTGTATTTCTGTGACTGCTGAGATTGAGCACATTTCTACATCCACTGACCTATGGGCCATGTGTTAAATTTAACAATCTTCTCTTTTTGTGGTTGGTGTTTACTGTGCCTCTTTTGAGAAAATCTTTCCCACCCCTAGGGATATGGAGCTAGTCCCTCTAGCAAACGTCCACTGTCACATCCAGGTCTAGTAATCAAGACCCTACTGAATGACCATCACCCCTACTCCATCCCCTGCAGAAAACAGCCATAATATTAAAAAACCAAGTAGTACCTACTTAAGGAACTGCTGGGTGAACCAAGCAGATGACTCTGATGGAGGCTCACTGCAGAAGGAAGGAGGCCTTATAAGCAAGTTCCTGCCTCCAGCTCTGCTAGTTCTCACAGCAAGCACAAGGAGGGTGGAGAGGGAACAAGGGGGAGCAGCTTGCAGTCTTTGATGGCAAGTGAAACCAGAAACCAGAAACAGAAAGCTGGGATGTGCTGAAGAGCAGGGCAAGCCAGAGAAGGGATCCCCAAATTCTGCCTTCACTCTAACCACTGGCCCCTGGACCCCACAATATCCAATGGACTCAGCTGCCCCATGGAAGACAGAAGATCTGAAGCGTCTGGAACTGCCATTCAAGAGTTCAAACCCAGCCGATGAAACCACCTGCTGAAAGAAGAATCCCTGCCACAGAGGAAAATAACAAGATCGGGGATCCCACGCCTCAATTCAATTTTCTTTCTTTCTTTTTTCTTTTTTTTTTTTTAGTTGTAAATGAATAGAATAACTTTTTTATTTATTTATTTTTATGCAGTGCTAAGGATCAAACCCAGTGCCTCTCACGTGCTAGGCAAGCGCTCTGCCACTGAGATACAACCCAAGTCCCCACACCTTAATTTTCATAGTGATCAGAATACAGTTCAGAATTACCCGACATGTGGAGAAGAACCAAGAAAACAGACCACTTTTTCCACAGAGAAGAGGAGCAATGGGTCTGACTTCAAGTTTGGTTCCAGGTGTTGAAATTTACCTTTCATCCTTTAGTCTGGGTCTTTTATGCACATTGTCAAAGGGGGGTCTTTCTTTCTTTCCTTCCTTCCTTCCTTCCCTTCTTTCTTTTATCTTTGTCAATGGTCTCAATTCTGTTTATTGAAAGAATTCATTGTCGCTCCACTAGCACAACCTCAAACAGCCCTGTATTATATGCATGCGACTCTATGTCTAGGCTTTTGGTTCTTATCAGTTGGCTCGCTTGTCGAGAAGAGAGCTTTGTGATCATGAAGCTTTGTACTGTGAATTGATTTGGTGGGGGCATTACATTAAGCAGGTTCTCCTTCACTGAACTGCACTGCCAGCCCCTGATACCTGATGCAGCCAGTCTCCCTGCGTTATTCAAGGACAGCATGGCTGGGCACAGCACTTGGCAGTTCCATGTACGTTCTAGAGAGAGCTTAGTAAGTTCTGCTAAGCAAACACACAACTTGGTGGAAATGTGACTGAGGCTATTTGGAATAGCTTGGTCTACTTTGGAAGAATCTCTACAGCAGTGTTAAGTCTGCTAATCCATGGTCGTTCCTTAGCTGCTTGGAATCACTGAGTCAATTTGGGAAGGATCTGTAAAATAGTGCACTGATTCACAAAATAACACTTAACTCTCCATCTCATAAGGCTCTTCCAATGTTTCACAATTTCTATAATTTTCCCTGCCAAAGTCTTTTGTAAGATATACTTCTGCCCATCTGAAGTTTTTCTGATGCTATTTTAATGTCATAATTTAAGTACCTTTTATTAGTTTGTGTCTTTCTTTAATACAGAAATGCAATTTTTAATGTACTCACCTTACAGATGGAAAAAAAATCACATCTAATTCTGTAATTTTTCTATAAATTGCTTTGTTTTTTCCACTTGTACAATAATCAGTGAATAATGCTAGCCTCATTTATTCCTGGAAAGTCTTCGTAACATTTCCTTTTTGTTATTTACTGCATTGGCTGGGGCCTCTAATATACAGTTGGATAAATGGTGTTAGCTGATAACCTAACTTGTTTCATCTGAGACTAATCCTGGACTTCTCACCACTGAGGATGTTGCTATTAGGGTTCTGTATCCATCCTTTATAGATGAGGACGTTCCTGTCCCTTCTGAGTTTGCTAAGTGGTGTTTATATTTTATTAAAATTATGAATGCATGCTCAACTCTCTCAATTTCTCTTTATAAAGCTGCCAAGGTGGTCGTACCATTTTTCGCATTTAATGTTAACACATTAACATGTGATGAATTATATTCATTGATTTTTACTGCTAAACCTTTTCTTAGAATACATCCAACTTGATCATGTTACACTTCTCCTTCTGTTACTGACTTAAATTTGCTAACACATTGTTTAGGATTTCTGCATTCATGTTCGTGACAGAGATTGTAATTTTCCTTTCTTGCAATGTCTTGGTATGGTTTTCCTAACAAAGTTGTGTTCATATACAAGAAACTGGGATGTGTTTCTTTTTCTGCTGAGATCGTTTATGTAAGATCCAGTCTAGTTATTCCTGAAAGGCTTCCAGGACTCACAAGATCACAACCTGCTGGCATGGCCTCTGGCCAGGCTCTTAGGCTGCCTCCTTCCTTCTCTTTCTCTGCTTTGTTGGGTCTAAGGCATCTCTCTGGGGAGCTCCCAGGGGCTGCAAGGCAAGGAGGCCCAGTGTTGGTGTGGTCTCTCCCTAGGCCTCCTCCTGCACAGGCCTTGCCTTGGTGACCCCTCAGGTCTTCTAGCCCCATGTGGCGCTGGGTGCAGTGAGCCTCGTCCTTGGTCAGAGAGGGCTGTGTAGTTCTGCCATCCACAGACCTTTCCGTTTTCATCTGATAGTTGACCTTGGATTTCCCCTTGTCTGTTCAGATCTTTAATACTTTCGTGGCAATTTTCTCTCCCCAAATACAGTCGTTTTCATTTCATTTCATTTCTGCAGGAAGGTTTAGCTTAGCTTAGCAACATTACAGATAGGAGAAGCGCAAGCCGCCCATGTTCATCTTGTCAAATCCACTCTCTGAAACACGTCTTTGTCTGCCAGAGTCAAACCCACCCCTTTACAGAAATGGCTTGCAGGGAGGTTCAACTTCACAATAAATCCACATGTTCTAACCAAATCAGCACAGCTGTAACAGAAAAACAAGCTAATATTTTAATTTTTAAAATTATTAGTCTTAGTGCCCTTATTTAAATGAATAAAAATGAAAAGTTACATTTTTTTAAAGAGAGTGGGGGGGAGAGAAAGAGAGAGAATCAACATTTATTTATTTATTCATTTGGCCTTTGTTTCTCCAACACTTAGTTGTGTATGTGGTGCTAGGGTTTGAACCCAGCTCCTTGTGCATGACAGGCAAGCGCCATAACCACTGAGCCACCGCTCCAACCCAGAAAGTTACATTTTTCATGTCTGATCCTGGGGATAAAAAAATTTGCAGTAAATATGTTGAAGGTGTACGTTTAAGAGTAATAGATTAGGAGCTGGACATGGACATTGCAAAAATCATCCCAGCTACTTGAAGGCTGAGACGGGAAGGCTTCCTGACAACAGAATGAAGCTCTGTCTAAACCTCTCCCCCCCAGTCCAAAAAAAGTAATAGAATAGGAGTGAAGAATATCATCGAATAAATCAGAAGCACCAACAAAATCCATGATAGGAAGTATGCATATGTGCTTGCAGGGAGAAATTCCCAGCTACCCCAGCCTTTCATTGTTATGACAGGATATTTTATCTCCTCTCGATTTCTGGGAGTTTAGTGCCAGCAATATTTGCAACTTTATTTATTAAGAAAAACAATACAACAATGGTTATTTCATTTTGCTGTAGGAGCCCCATGTATATTTAGCAAATTAGAAATTATTCGTTTTTCCACTATAAAATAATATAGACTTCCTTCATTCTGGATCCAAAGTCTTTATTGCTTTGACCAAAAAAAAAAAATGGAGTGAGGGAAAAAAATTCCTAAAATAATATGCAATGGATTTTGCACATTATAATTCACTTCTATTACATATGGGGGCAGAGTAGATGGACATACATATTCTCCGCATATGTCGCCTCCTCACATAGAGACGATTCTAGGGGAGATTACTTCGCCAAGCTGACATTTACAGAAAGCATTATAACATTTGATGAATAAGTTCAAGGAAAGAGTTGTCCAAAAGCAGGCAATTGGCAAACATGAAGGATTTAAGTGTTATGAGAAAGAGTCTTCCGGGTGGAGAATTGCTCACTCTCCTAACCTCAGGTTGGTCTTGCTCCTTTCTGAGTAGAGAAGACAATGTTGACGGTCTGCACACAGTGACTCACTGGCTCCAGGCAGGACCAATCCCTGGCATCCTGGTCTCCCAGAGTGCCCAGCAAGGACCCAGCACAGGATGACTGATTATCAGAGTTGCATCCTCAGAGAAGAAACAGCAAGCAGGAGTGTTACAGACCCCTTAGTCCAAGGGACAGGCTTGAAAGCCCTGGGGGACATGTGGTTGCATTAGCAAAAGGTCCTGAAAGACAGTTAATTTCAGGCTCCATTTCCCAGGAAGTAGAGCTTCTTTTTTTCTTTTCTTTTTTTTTTCTTTTTTTCCTTTTCTTGTGGGATTAGGAATTGAATCCAGGTTCCTTGCAGAAGGTAGGCAAAAGTTCTATTAGTGAGCTATATCCCCACCCATTTATATTTTACGCTGAGATCGGGTCTTGCTTGGGATCCTCCTGCCTCAGCCTCTCGAGTAGCTAGCATTGTAGGTGTGCACCACTGGACCTGACTAGATACTTCATATTTTGCAGAAAATGATTCCCCTGTTGAGCATCTGGCCAGCATCCTCATTCCCAAGCAACCACTGATCTTCTTTCTTGCATTTTCTAGAGTTTTATATAAATGAAATTCTACACTGAGGGTGTTTTCAGGTTATTCTCATGGGAGGCAACGAATAGAAGGATCCAAAATTAGGAAAGAAATTTTTGAAATTTACCTTTTCATCGACAATTTTTCACGGTTCTGTTTACCTAACTGCCTGAGTAGAAACACAGGACTACGTGGAGAAACCATGGTGTTGCTCCAACAATGGGCGCCAGTGATCAGAGACATCTTTCCTCCCCCTGCCCTGGGATCAGCAGGTCCTGAAAGAGATTTATCTTCACCCAGAAATTATATAGATGCTTGAGCTAATTATCTGAACTTCCACTAAAGGATCATAATCCCTTCAACATCAAAGACAGGAGAAGCAGCTTTTTAGTATGGTCAGAAAGAAACTTCCTCTAAGTATTTCATTCTGGGTGTTATGGTTTAAGCGGTGATGTAGCATTTTGTGTAAATAAAAAAGAGACCCAGGGGTGTGGCTCAGTGGTAGAGCACTTGCCAACACAGACCAGGTGCTGGGTTTAATCACCAGCACACACACACACACACACACACAGAGAGAGAGAGAGAGAGAGAGAGAATTAAAAGACAATTTCAGTCTCAATTCAGTTGATTTCAGTTCAAGTTTTCACTTTGGACTAACTTGATGTTGATAATTTAGAGGCGAGACACCTAGTCTAAAATTTTAAGTGTGACCTGTAGTGGCGCTGGCACTTAGTAGTTAATACATTTTGATGAAAGAAGGAAAAGAGAACTCTTTTTGTTAATGAACAAAGACGGCTTTATGGGTTTTACTGCAAATAAAATGGCAGAAAGAAGAAACTCATGTTATCCAAATGAGTCATATATCTCTCTCTCCCTCTCTCTTTCTCTTCCTATCTCTCTCTTCCCCAAAGGCTAGGGATGGGGAACCCAGGACCTCATGTACACTAGGCAAGTGATCCCCTTCCTAGCTACACCCTCGCACACCTCACCCCAGATGATTTTTAAGGCATTTCCCACATGCTGGATATTGCTACTAGAAACCTTCTCTATGACAGAAGTTTAGCAAGCATCACCACTTATTCAAATATGCAATTAATAAAATGCACTAATATAATGTTCCTACTTCTGATTGCTGTCTTATGTTTTCCAAAATAAAATTTAAGAAGGAATTTTGTCAAAACAGCATTCTAAAGACTGTCTTCCCTTGGAAACCCCCTGTTATGAAGAACAATACCAGCAGCTCCCAAATTCCAAGTGGCAAGATGACCGTGGGCAACAGTATTATTAGTTATATTTAGTGAACAGCAGGGAAGACATAGATCACAGTAGAACTTTTGCTTTAACAGCTATATATTTTTGTAAATTGTTTACATTTTTACAACAATGTACTACTTTCATAATAAAATATAAAGATGTCTATATTGGGGGGGGGGGACAAGCATACTCTTTTCAGCAAATGCCAGCTTTAAACATGCCAAAGCCAAAATAAATCCAAAATTATATATTGTGAATATTTGTCTAAATCATTAAAAAGTTTTGTATAACATGCAATTTGTGGGGGGGCTGCTGGGGAATGAACCCAGGAGTACTTTAACATTGAGCCACATCCCCAGCCCTTTTTATTTTGTTTATTTATCTATTTAGGTACCAGGACTTGATCCCAGGGATGCTTAACCACTGATCCACATCTCCAACTCTTTTTATTTTTTATTTTGAGACAGGGTCTCAATAAGTGGCTTATGGCCTTGCTAAGTTGCTGAAGTGGCTTTGAACTTGTGATCCTTTTGCCTCAGCTTCCCAAACCGCTGAGATTACAGGCATGTGCAACCACGCCCTGTTCCAGCCCTTTTTATTTTTTTATTTTGAGATATGATCTTGCTAAAGTGGCCAAGTTGGCCCCAAACTTGAGATCCTCAAGCCTCAGCCTCCCAAGAAGCTGGGATTCAGGCGTGCACCACCATAGCCGGTCATAGCGCAAGGTTTTTAATGGCAGCATAGTAATTCACCTCTCTTTGCATCATTGTTTTGCTAGTTCAGCAATTTCCTCTTATCTGAGGTTTTGCTTCCCATGGTTTCAGTTATCTGGTCAACTGTGCTTCAAAGTTATTAAGTGGAAAATTCCAGAAATAAACAATTCCTAAGTCTTAAATTGCACTCCATTCTGCTTAGCGTGATGAAACCTGGCACTGTCCTGCTCCGACCCTCCCGGGATTGTGTCCAGTATATCACATGCTACCTGCCCGCAGTCACTGAGTAGTACCTCAGCTATCTCATCGACTATTGAGGTATCAAGAATCTTATTTTATTTAAAGTGGCACCAGAAAACAGAAATAAAGATGCTGGCAGTTCAGAGAGGCCAAAGAGAAGTTTTAAAATGCTTTGAGTAAAAATGTTAATGTTCTGGATAAGGAAGGGGGAAAGCATCATATACTGACGTTGTTAAGACCTGCGCTAGGAACGAATCTCAAATCTGTGAAATTGTCAAGAAGGAATAACAAATAGATGCTAGTTTTTCTGGTGCTCAGACTGCAAAAGTTGTGGCCACTGTGTGGTAAGTGCCTGGGTAAGATGGAAAAGTTATGAAATTTCAAGTTTCCTCACTCGCCCCCCCTTTTCAGGCATCCACTGGGACATGGACCCCAGCAGGGACAACCATATGAATACATCCCATCCTTGCACATTACATTTTCTGCATATTTCTGATTACTTTCTGAAATGAGAGCTCTACAAATGGGAAATGAAGGCTTCACGAAGCTCAAATGCATGTAAGTGGTGGGACCTGTGACTTGGGATGACAATGCTGTCATGGTCCCGGTTCATCTCTGCCTTGCATCTCCATTCTGAAATCCAGCAGGAAAGCGTGCTTCTTCACTCAAGCGCTTGCCCAGGAGTGTCCAGTGCCACCCTACTGGCCTTGGCTTGAACCAATCGTCCAGTGATACAGGTAGAGCGAAGCTGCCATGTCACGTGCTCCTTGGAACAGTAGTGAGGTTGAGGCCATCGGAACTGCATGGGCCAGTGTGGCATAAGCTTCCCTAAGGGGACACCAGCCTGCTGTTAGCAAAAAAGGAAGAGTAAATTCCAAGCAGCAAAAGTACCACCTGGGCCAGATGCTGACCTGCATGCAAAAGAGGAAGGGAGGTGGTCCAGGCTCTTGATGGCGGTGGCTGTTTACACAGCAGCTCACTGACAATGAGACTCAGTGACCATTCAGGTTGAGATTCTCTCCCATTTAACTTTATCTGAAATGCTCCTGACCACTGTAAACTGGGCAATTATTCCCATCGTCCATTCCTTTTCTTCAACCTACTGCTATCAGCAGTTCAGGACTTTGTTATTCATATAACATTTCTCTTGGCTTCATAAAAACCACCTGTAAGACAAGCCTGAATATAAAAATTAAGGCACAAAGAAATCAGGGAAATCAAGACTCGTTCATTTTCTTCATTTGGCAAACATTTAGTGGGTGCCTACTGTACAAGAGGTAATGTGTCGACCTTGCAGTCTAGCAATGCATAGGACAAAGGCTCCTCCCCCGTGGAGCATTGGTTCTCGTGGTGAGAGAAGCAGCACACGAACGGGCCTGCGCCCATGGAACACAGGAGGAGACTGTTCTGACTATGTTGCGTATCACGTGACCCCTGGGTGGATGAAAGACCCAGGACTTGCACTTTCCAGACCAGTGTTTCATCTGTTCATCCTCTTGTGAATTTATTTGCATGCTCAGCAAACATTTATTGAGCATCTACTATTTATTGGTTGCTGTTGTGCTCAGCCCTAGGGATGTAGTGATGAAGAGGACAGCACCCCACCTTTCTTGACCCTTGTCACCCACAGAGCTCATCTGGACCTCCTCTTCTCTACGATGAATGTATCCAGAGCTGTCCCATAAAACCAACCTGCACAAGTGACTACAAGTAAACTCAGCTGAACCCAGGCTGATCAGTCAGTCCAGACAAAGCTCAGAGTCACAGGCCCTTCTCAAATTCATGAAGGTGATTCTTAGTTCAAACGTCCCAACCTGCTGCGCGTGGTGAAACACATACCTAGAGTGTGAGGCTGGGGGCAGGAGGAATCTGGCACCCAGGATCTCAGGAAAGCAAAGTAAACAAGCTACAGCACGCATCTCACATCCTTCTAGGAGACCTGGTGCAATTCGTGTTGAGTATTTACGTTGCTATAAAATTCTAGGCAAATCAACACTGTGTCGATGAAATTTGATCTTCAGGTAAGCTTTCTCCATAAATCCTTGGGTTAAGAAAATAATTACCCTTTAACTTGTACGGTTTTTAAATCTGGGGTTCAGAAACTTAAAGAAAAACATGCTGGTAATCCTTTCCTATATTTAGAAATCTATAGGATCCTTTGGAAGACAAGATACCATGTCCAGCTATCTTCAGGGAGACCAGTTCGGGTGGAGTGTAGGTGGCTGGTGGTAAGGATATCATAGGGAACACATAATGGGCAGAATCATAGAAAAGTTTTAACTGGATTTGTGTTCATGAAATAAACGCTTTTCCCATCCTTGGTATTGGGGATTGAACCCAAGAGCGCTTAACCACTGAGCCACATCCCCAGCCTTTTTTATTTTTATTTTGAGTCAGGGTTTTGCTAAGTTGCTTAAGGCCTAAGTTGCTGCAACTGGTCTCAAATTTGCACTCCTCCTTCCAAGTCGCTGGGATCACTAGTATTAAACCTTTCTGATGCATCCCCCCAGTCCATTTCTCCACAGCTAGTCACACTGTGCAACCTTCTTGTCCACTTCTCCTATCACCCTTGGCAGTCACCTCTCCTCCTATTCTGGGTCCCAGGTGTTTAATAGCTTTGGGCGGGCCCTGTGGGTCTCAGGGCCTTCTGCAGGTCATTTCTTCCTGGAGCTATGAAGCAAACCGGTCTGACTGGACTCTAGGACCAGGTTCAGAGTCTCATTTCAATCAGCTGCCACTTGGGAACATAAATATTCTGGTTTCAGATTCCTGGCAGAGTACTGATCTCCCTTGGTGTATATGTGCACGTTGCTATAATTGTCTATATGGGGCATTACTCCAAAGGAAGGACCTTAGTTGAGATTTGCAGAGAGGAGGACAAGGGTGGCTCAACCAGCAGGATCCCAGGATTGCCTGGCCTGTGTTTTGCGGTGTCCAGACCATGCCCCCTGGTGGTCCCTCCTGATATCCCAGGTGCTACACTTCCTGAGCCTTTCATTTGCCTGACTTTGCTGTGACCTTCACCTTTTTTTCTCACTTCTCTTCCTGCTGCAGCAGTGAAAACGCTGTCAGATCTTGTAGTCAAAATGGCATATTTTAACTGATAACGAATCAAAAAAGGAACGCCATGTGTGGGAACAGCATGCCAGGCCAGCACTAATGTAAGCATGCAAATTCAATCCTGAGGGTTCCAGGGAAACCGATGACGTAGCTCCTTCAGCTCCCCACGCTCTGCCAGGACAGTAGGCTTCGGGAACCTGGAAGACACAAGCCCAGACTTCATGTCTGGGGACACTCAGAGCAATAATGCCTCACAGCAGTTGTGGTGACGGAGGCTGACCTGTCTCCGGGTGGCGCACACCTGTCATCCGCTCCTGCTGCCTGCAGAAGTCACAGAGGCTGAGATAAGTCTCCCCCCGCCCGCGGGGATGACAGTCCTCTGACTCAGAGAATGTTCTCTCATATTCATTCACTCCTCTGCCCCCTTGTTCATTGACTAAGTGTTTACTGTCTAAACTGTGTACAGCGCACATGCTGGAGATGCAAATCCACCAAGACTTGGTTGGTGCTCACAGTGGCTTTGGCTGGCCAGGCAAGCCCTGAAGTGGATAGTCACCCACAGAGGTCACAGTGGGACAGGCAAGCTAGCCATGCTGCAGAGGGTCACTGTAGTCCTGTTTGTCCAGGTGCTCCTGGTCCCCAGCACCTCACGGACCAACTTGTGTCAGGTGAGCAGGGGATGATTGATGTTCACGCTGCAACTGCAGCACGTTTGCAATCTTAAGACAAGAGCACTTTCCAGTTTTAGGATGCTAGTCTGAACATGCTGGTATGTTTGTTCTTCCTACATCAGATCTACAGAAATGATAAGGAAGTTATTTTAAAATCCTGGCTGTACTTTAGAACATGAAGGGGCTCAGATGCTGTGTAGGTTCCACATGGACAGATGGGACCTACAGGGCCATTCTCCCACAGGGACATAAAGAGGCAGGGGCCAGAGCAGGAGGCCACCCTCTCCCACAGGCTCCAGAGATCCGGGCAAAGTGTCACCCATGAAGGGAGTCCACATCCAATAATCACCAGACCTGAAGGGAGCCGACCCCACCGGAGGGGGTCAACAGCAGGGAGGAGGCTTCCACCCAGGACAACGGAGTTCAAGAAGAACTGGAGCCGACAGCTTAAAGAAATATATAATGGATACTCAGGCACAGAAAAGCAGATGCCAATGTTGCCACCTGTGTGTGGAAGCTAGAGGGTTGATCTCAAAGAAGAAGAAAGTAGATAGTGGTTATCAGAGCTGGGGAAGGCGTAAGCAAGGAAAAATGGAGAGAGAATGGCCAATGGGCAGACGGGCGTGGGAGGATTAGCTCCTAGTGTCTAATGCATGATTGACCACAGTTAATTGAGTATTTCAAAACACCTAGCAGAGAGGATTCTGAATGTCCTCGACACAAAGAAGCGATAAACGTGCAAGGTAATGATATACCAATTGCACTGTTGTGATCATTAGACATTGAATTCACATATTGCAATTCCTCACTGTATTCCATAAATATGTGTAATTACTTTGTGTCAATTAAAATAAATTTTAAAATGTAATTAATGTCCTCAGAAAGGACAAAGGTGGATATCCGATTTCATGGTCAGCTACAAAACAAAAATAGCTGGAGGGCTGGAGTTGTGGCTCAGTGGGAGAGCACTTGCCTGGCATGTGTGAGGCCCTGGGTTCGATCCCCAGCACCACAAAACCAAGCAGAACAAAATCACAGGTGGAATTGAAACATTGACCTATTGAGGGGTAAAAGTCTTCATAAATGGGAAAAAATGAATTTAGTCTAGGATGAAAAATCCCAGAGCCAATTAGTGAACTAGAAGATCAAATCAAGTAATCACCACCCTGAAGGTAAATGGAGCCCAAAATGATTTAATATATCAGTATTATATACTTGACTATGTCTGAATATTACAAATTCCAATCCTCAAGGAAAGCTGATCTTTTTTATGCTAGACACTTCAGTTGAGCAGAACACCTAATAAGAACAGGTTTTCCAGGCTTTTTTTTTTTTTTGCTATAAAGTTTTATTTAAAGGACTCTTAAGTGACAGCCCAAAGTCATGGCTACTGCCAGCCCACTTAGTACCTATTTTCAAATTAGAAAAAAATCTGAAACTCTATGTATTTGCGTGTATGTGTATGTGTGTGTGTGTGTGTGTGCATGTGTGTGTCTGTGTGTGTGCATGTGCATGCATGTGTGTGTGCATGTGTGTGTGTGTGTGTGTGTGTGTGTTGCTGCATAACAAAGGCTCCCAAACTATTCCAAAGCTTCTTAGTGGCTTAAAACAACCAATCTATTTGCTCATGATTCTGTTACCAGTAACTTGGGACAATCTGAATTTCTGGGCAGTTCTGGGTCATCCCCTCCTGATACCTGGAGCACAGGTGTGGCCGGATGGTCCCCATAACCTCATTCATGTGTTAGAAGTGAGTCTGGACCTCCGGTGGCCCATGCCTCCAGAATCAGGCTCCTTCCAAATTTCTGGACCTGAGATGAGCAAGACCCACACCTGCAAGTTTGCCACTGTCACATTGGCTGTCCCTGAGGGTGGAGGGCACCCACCAGGGCACTCAAGGAAGCGAGGAGGGTGACGCATTTGGGATCCTCTGTATACCACCATGCCTTTTCCTGAAGATGCTGCTTCCATTGCACAGAGAAGGGCTGTGATATGCTGTGTGAACCACAATAATAGGCTTCCTTGTAATTTGGGGGGAAGTTGGTGCAAAATAGCGCCCAGTCTGTGATACCCACCAAATGAATGGGCCGAAGCTCCCGGACTACGCTGCCCTCCATTATCCTCAGCCCTGTGCTTGTTCTATTAGCAGTTCCACGAAGGGACCAAAGGAGCTGCACTTCTACAGAACGGGTAAAAACAAAACTCTAAGCCAGGTGCAAGACTGTTCGTGATCACACGTGACCACTCTGCATACCACCCAACAAAAACCGTTCCTGATGCCCACAATATGCCCAACAGCCCCTGTGCTGCAGATGGCACACGGGCAGTCCACTTAGCGAGAAGCTTCCCTTCTGCGTGGCTTTAAGATGAACTGACTTGGACCACAGCACATAACGCTGCAGGACTCAGAGCAGGGGCTCCAAGAACCTGAAACACGGTATCCACCACAGTCCAGGGATTCCCAGCCCCTTCTGCAAGTTGACCCACGTGCTCCTGCGAAGAGTCCTGTCGTGCATGGGGAAGGTTTAGGAACACCTTTCCTTTTGACTGGATTGCTGATGCCCTCTCTTCCACCTTTGCTGGCAACTGCCTTCTCTGCCTTCCTTTCGACCTGTGCAGAAATCAGCAGCCAGGTGCACGCCTCTGGAGTCTAACTGAGGATCACCTGCTACAGCTGACCTTGAACTTGGCAGAGGAATCATGTCCAAAGCTGCATTTTCTGAAGTGAAGTCAAATAAAACTCTGGAGTGAAATGCTGTTTCTTTATTATTAGGGAGCACAGGAGCGGGGCCACACATCAGTATTCTTCCCTCTCCCTCTCACTCAATATCACCAAGCAAGAGCTACTCTTGGTGGAGAATGATCAAACACCTGCATTAATGCACTGTTAAGGCTAAAATTGCTCCTTGGGAAATGTCTTACAAGCTCGATGAGAAGCAGTTATGTGATTTAACTGAGACAATTTAGAAAGATTATCATGCCTATTCTTCAAATAATTTTCCATTGGAAAAAATATAGAGATTTACTGAGGGTTCTTATTTAAACAATCATATTTCTTAATCTGTTGTATGAAATCCTCTAGACCTTTCCTGCTCCTGCCCTGTTTTTTGAGTATCAATTTGTAATGAAGCTTTTTTACTAACTTATTCCCTAGTCTGACCGATTTAAGGGTAATTGTATAAGAAAAAAATGGAGGCCATGTAGCAGAAGAAACAAGAAAAATCTACCAAAAGCCACTTTTGTTTCATGGGTCCATATAAAAACTGAACATCTTGTAAGCACAAAGTGAAGAACAGTGTAATTCAATACGAAACTAATAGACCCAAAATCAGATGTTATGGGAATTTAGAGGCAGTCAGAAGTCTTAGAGTTGGGCATAGTGGCACAGACCTAGAATCTCAGTGACTCGGGAGGCTGAGGCTGGAGGATCACAAGTTCAAGGCCAGCCTCAGCAACTTAGTGAGATCCTGTTTCAAAATAAAAAATAAAAAGGACTGAGGATATGGCTCAGTGGTAAATTGCCCCTAAGAGTTCAATCCCCAGTACCAAACAAACAAAAACAAGAGTCAAAGGACTTTAGAGCTTATTTTACACAATATTAAAATATGAATTGTCCATAAACTTAAACCTCTTTCTAAAAGAAAGTGTTATCTGTTAGAAGTAAAAAAAAAATTTTTTTAACAAGGGAGAAAGGGACCGTGAGAGAGAGAGAGAAAGAGAGAAAGAATCAATTTTATTTGGTTTTTTAAGACTTTTTTTTAAAGAGAGAGGGACAGAGAGAAAGAGACAGAATCGATTTTTTATTTAGTTTTTCATGTGTCTTGTGTTTCTTCTGGCACTTTGTTGTGTATGTGGTGCTGGGGTTCGAACCTGCATCCTCGCACATGCCAGGCAAGCGCTGCAACCACTGAGCCACTGCTCCAGCCCTGTTATGAGTAAATTTAAGCAATATAAAGTCCTTCAAAAAATAAAAATTGGGGCTGGAGTGGTGGCTAGGTGGTTACGGCGCTTGCCCAGCATGCGCAAGTACACGGGTTCAAACCCTAGCAACCCATGTACATACACAACTAAGTGTCAGAGCAAAAAAGCCATGTGAAAAACTCAATTTAAAACAAAAACTGATTCTCTCTGTCTCTCTCTCTCTCTGCCCTTCTCTCTTTAAAAAAAATAAATAAATAAAATAAAATTTGGGCTGGTGATACAGCTCAGCAGCGGAGCACTTGTCTAGCATGCACATGGCTCTGTGTTGGAACCCTAGCCCTGCAAGAAAAGAAAAGGTGAAATGCTTACTTCCTGTAACTAACATGCAGAGATCTAGCCTTCCTGACATCTTTTCCCCCATCGTTAGACACACGTAGGTCTTGATGTTTTATTTGTATAAATTTATTTTGAAAACCGACCTTACACGGTAAGTTTAAGTTTCTTTAAACTTCTGGTGCATTTTTAGGTACATAAATATTTTTGTGTGTTGATGTGGGAGTTGGAACAGGAGAGGTTCTGACCAAAAGGCAAGCCTCATTTAAAAAGAAATCCATTTGTTACCAATCTTCTTTTGTTCCATTTTCTCTTTGTTCCATTCTCTACTCTCTCAACCTGATTAAAAGGCATCTACCAGACTTTTGCCTCTGCCAAGATGCAGCAAAGAGGCCAGATTTTTGTCTTGTGTCTAAATAACTAAAAAAAAAAAAAATCAAAATGGGGTTGAAAGTTTTTTGGGTACCAGGCTCAGGCAGCACAGGATAATGATGCTGAGCAAGGGTAGCAAGAGGTGACACCCACAAGAGGTGACATCCCTGCTTCCTGCCTGGAGGGAGCATCTGGCTGTGGCCCAGGGAGGGTCCAGGTGGAGCTCAGCGGTCTACTTGGAACCTGTGGAGGCCACAGTGGCTGAAGTTCATGGAGAACTGAAGGAGAGGGGGCTGAGCTGAGAGCATCTGCAGATCCTTAAGAGTCCCACTGACTCTTCCCCTGAGTGCTCACAGGACACCATGTGGGAAACCCAACCAAGGACACCTGCAAAAAGAACCTCCCCGAAGCAGCAGAGGACTCTCAGGAGCTCACAGGGGGCCGGAGTAGTTCCTGTTCTCCCGGCAAAGCAATGACCTTGGGGCCATCAGGACATCCAACACAATGTGCAGGAGAGTATTGCCTTGGAAGAAAAGTAGCTGCAGACACAAGGAGGTCGCCCTGGTGCAACCTAACAACATCTTAAAGCAAGCCTCAAAAAATATAAATAAATAAAAATACAAAATCATATTTCCAGGCTGGAGCAGTGGCTCAGCGGTTGCGGCGCTTGCCTGGCATGCACGAGGACGAAAGTTCGAACCCCAGCACCACGGACACAATGAAGTGTTGGAGCAGCGCAAGCCATGTGAAAAACTAAATAAAAATGATTCTCTCTCCCTCTCTCACTGTTCCTCTTTCTTTTTTTAGAAGAGAGAGGGACAATGTGAGAGAGAGGCAAGCACCATAATCTCTGAGCCACTGCTACAACCCTCCCTCTTGCTTTAGAAAAAAAAAAAAAATCACATTTCCAATCCAATCTGGGCAGATTGGAGCACCCAAAGATTTGGCTCCCAAGGTTTGCTTACCCAAAAATGGATTTTGAGACTACATTCCAATTGTAAGTTGTACCCATGCCTTGGGCAAACACTGAGCAAAGCATATGTAACTCGGTGGGAAGAAGGCTTGAGTGCAGGTCTAGTATTCTGCTCGCCACTGTACACTTAGTTGAGCCATATGGAATTGCCCTTTTTTAGGTAAAATACTCAAATATCAGTGACCTCCTCTGGAGCAGCTTGATAGTTTGGTGCCTTTGGTAAGTCACTGGCTCCTTCAGGTTTCTGTCTTCTCGTCTGTGTGTGTTTATAAAATGGAGGGGGGTTTCTTCCCCAGCTCTCAACCCTGACTCCTCTCTAGGGTGGCCTGGAGGTTCTGAATACTGGCCCCACTGCCAGGATTTTAATGCGATCAGTTTGCTCAGGTCCTGCACACTGTACGAGGCTGCTTAGTGTTTGGAATGTGCAACCAGGACTGGGAACCTGCAGACACATCCTCATTGGGGTCCCCTCCCCCTCTCTCACATTACTTGATTTTTTTTTTTTTGTAGTTATGATGGTTAATTCTTTGTTGTCAGCTTGACTGATTGACAGACACTTTGAAAATTGGTGAAGCATTCTTCTGAGTGTGTCTGTGAGGGTCTTTCTAGAGACCATTGGCTTAGGGATGCACTGGACTGCAGGGGACCCACCCTGAATGTGGGCAGCACTGTTCAATAGGCTGGGGCCCAGATGGAGCCCAACACAGAAGGAGGAGGAAGCTCACCGTGTGCGCAAGCTCAGTTCTCCTTCAGCAGATGTCCTCTGTTGCCGTTCCCTGCAGACAGCGGACTCCAGCTTTCAGCCTTTGAGTGTGCACTCACACTAGCGGCTGTCCAGGGAGCAAACCTGAGGCCAGAGCTGCCCCACTGTTCCCTGTTCTGAGGCTCCTGCTCCTTGGACTCCAAAGCTGCTGGATTCCTGTCTCTACAGCCTGCAGCACGGTGGGCTATTCAGCCCCCATCCCCTAGGCCAATCTGTAAATGCCCTCTTGTAATTACATACACATTCTATGGGTTCCATTCCTCTGATGTACACAATGGTACA